>JAIPRL010004584.1:0-37054 GCA_025469235.1 Pemphigus obesinymphae | reverse complement strand
ATTGTTCAAAAATTGCCTATACAATAACCCCTTAAAACACGCCCGCAGAGAGCCGCCTTAACGATTAATCTGTTTATTTATAACGTTTCAAAATATAACAGACCATCGCACATGACAAAAGTTGCACTACTGGAGACTACGAGTCGCTTTCTGTAAATTATTTGAATTCACTTTAAACCTTTTAATATATTTACGAATCGCGACAAGACGCATGGTCATAATCCATGACCGGAGGGGGATAGATTTTTTTTTTGCCGCCCGTTAACTAGGTATACAATTTGAATCTAAGACGAAATCCCCCCGGATTACAAATCGGTCATCCTCAGTGGCCGAAAAAATAAATTTTGATTCCATAATATAATTATATAACTTTTAATATGAATAAAAAAAAATGTGTACCTAAATGTACCTAAAATGTGTACGGCACTGCACCGTATACGACTGTTTTGCTACACTCGTCAGACGCATTCGATTATCAAGAAAATCAAAATTGTTTCGTGCAATACGAAAACATTATTAAATATTAACAAGTAACAAATATTGTATCTACAAAAGTATTGCGCACGCTAACGGTAGGTAGATATATATTATATATATTACATAATATTATATATATATTTTGTTTTTACAATCCATATATTTTTGATTAAATAATCCTGATATATTAACAAAACGATGGATAATTTTGTTCAAATTATTATATCAAATTAATATAAATAACAATAGTTTAGTTTGTCAGTTATGAATAAAACGTATAGTTTCACAAAAAACGGACGCACCGCGTCAGACGCGGATGACCGCTCTAGAAGCAGTCGAAATATGGGTGGGTTGCGTCCAAAGCGTCAGACGCCGCGTCTGACGCGGCTAGGAAAACACTTATACAGAAATCCTATTAAGGGGCTTCGACACCGGCCGTTTTTAAGGAATTCAGTATAGGCAATTTTTAAGTAATTTTAGGAAAAATAAAAATCTAATAATTTTAAAATATTTAAGTACATTTTAAAATTAATCTAAAAATATCCTCATACCCATACTACTTTTCATTGCTATGTAATCACGGTATTTTCTAATAAACATGTTCACGCATTTCCATAATTGTAGGTTTCTGGATAAGTTTAGACAAAAAACATATCTTGGAAAAATTAAAGGTGAGTTGTTAAACTGTGTTTCTACCAGACGGATTTAAAATTAAATCAATATAAAGATTTTTATAGTGGTTTCAAATTAATGAAAAAATCATTATTTAATTGTTTGTCATTTATTTAAAAAAATCATCTGGTAAAAACATAGAAAATATAATAATGAATTCAGAGCTTTTTTCAAAATTAAAATTGAACAAGTTTAACACGGCCAATTTATGGAAATGCCAAGACCATTTTAGGGCTTTGAAAAATCTACTGTCGAAGACCCTTAATAGTATAATGAATTCAAATTTAAAAGGAAATTACTGAATGAAATAAACATTATTTTATACCTAATATTCGTATTACATACACATAATTGGTATTAAATGTTAGGTATAAATAATACTTATTTTTTCATTGTTGTGAAGCTTGTTATAATTATTTCAATATAGTTATTTTGCATCTTGCATTATCACTTATCAATATATAGTTATAATAATCAAACAGAGACACACCCATTCATTTTCTTTGAGGGTGGCGCTAAAGAATTAATTTTATTTTAACTAACAAAAGTACACACCTATATAGGTAAATAATAAAAAATAAATTATTTATTTATTTTTGGTGGGGGGATTATAGCTTCATAGCTCCCTCCCTTTAGATGCGCACCTACAACCAAAACCTTTTACATATTTTCTCAATAATATTCAGTTATAATATAATATTGTTCAATATATATTTTTTAATACATTAAAATATTTTTCATAATCAGTAATTTTATTTGCATAACAAATAATTATTATTACATCTCAAATGAATATCAACTGAATATAAAATAATTTATAAAATTATAATAATTTGTTTTTATGTAAACTGATATGATTGAAAATACATATAAAATGATATAGATTGATTGCCAAATTAAACCATAGTAATTATACCAACAAGTTCAGACATCACAGGCTTAGATTTCTAATATAAATATATAGAAACGTAAAAACGTATGATTTTTAAACTAATATTGTTGTAACTATAAATTAAAAGTTTGTTAAAATGCACTGCAAGATATTTTATTATACAAGAAAATAAATTAATGGCCATTTTTACTATATTCTTCGTAAAATAGATAGATTGATAGCAGTTAGTTGTTTGGTCCATTTATCAATAGCTTCATATCGGTTTGTTGCAGGATCAACCTGGGTTATATTTAACACTTGATTTCTTTGATCAATACGACCTTTAATGGTTCTATAACAAAATAAAAAATGCATCTAAATAATAATTTATAAACTTATTAATATAATACTAACTCATCTAAAATACACATGACCAGAAGACTTTCAACATCACTTTCTTCAATATTGAGCTCCTTTGCAATGAATGATATTTGAATGCGAGTATAAGGTTTTACTATTTTTAACAATACTTGAGTACGGATATTACATAATAAAACTGAAAAATATATAAATATAAAGTATTTTTATAGGTATATTTATTGAGTTACCTTCTATGTGCTCCTTGATGAATGAATCATTCATAATATTTGTATGATAATTCTTTAAAATAGTTTCAAATTCCTTAATATCATTATCCTGGTAAGCTTGAATCAAGTTTGTCATTGCTAATATTTCTGGATCATTTTTATAAGGTTTAGCTTCTTGAGAATAGAATGGATTAATATCAGATTTCATTAACCTAAATATTGTAATAGTTAATGATCGCAATAATAATAAATTATAAAAATGTAGTTAAAAATCATTACATATTTGCTAAAACTACATATTTTAAGCATGCTGTACGACGAGGGCTTCCAGATTCAGCATAATTTTTAAAAGCTTCAAAAAAATCAGTATTGGCTTTAGAAAACTTTCCTTCTTCTAAGTGCATCTTACCACCACATTCTACAGTATTTTCAATATTAAGTACAAAGAAATATTTTTTTTTTTTTTTTTTAATTAAATTTACCTCGAATAACACCCATAATTAAAGGATGTGGAATAGCAGATTTAATACTAAGTGACTGTTCGTATAGTTCTTTTAATTTCTTGTTGTTTTTTTGTGCCGTGTACATTTGTATTTCTAAAGCATAAATCTCTAATAGTTGAGTACCTTTTTTAAGATCATATTCACCTTCCTCGGTCTAAAAATGTAAATATATCAACACCAAAATATTAAATATATCAATTATAAATACTTAACTATACTATATCTAGAGTATAACGATATATATTAAAATAACTGATATTTAAATAAAATATATAAATTAAATTAACAGTTCTACATACTCTTATTTCCCAAACTATAACATACTTAGGTTTGCACCATCAGATATATAGGGAGTTGAAGATAGGTTTTTGATAGCTACGACAAGCATAGCTACCAAATTATTGGACGGATTTGGTAATTATGGTTGGGTTGCAACAGCCTAAACACCACTGACAAGAAAAATCTTGTTGGTTTCTTCATTTACTACCTAAGAGTCAACCCGGGGACCTTGTGTGTCAATTACACATTTCGATCACTCAACCCCCATTTAAACAAAATATACATTAATTTAATAAATGTATGATTGGAAAAACAATATGTTGATTAAAAACGTTTTCTACTTATAAACACATTTGTTAACTTATATCAGTGGTCCTTTACATTTTGTAGTACATGTACTCTTTATACTAAAAAAACTCTTTGAAATCAAAGACCTTTAATAAAATTTCAAATAATTTATTTTATTTAATTATAAAATAAGAATTACATATTTTCAAAAACTTTATATGTGCATTTATTATTTATTCATTCAGTTATTTAATTATTATTTTATTTTATTTGTATTTAATTAGCTACAAGTATTGAAATATCCAGATAGATTGACAGTGTCCCAGACTTTTGACATAAGTAACACAGCAGTAAATCAGGGTCTACAGACAATTTTCAAAAACCTTGGTATAAGATATAGACATTATTAAACATGGGTTTTGTCATTGATATTGCTATTTATAATTGTTTTTCATTTTCAGCCAGATAAACAAAAATAGTAAATGCATAATTAACAAATGAATCTACAAAACAGTCAAATAACAGTTAAATAATGTAATTAGTTTTTGTTTTTTTTTTTTTTTGTGGTACTACAAACAACTAAGTTTATCCTATATTTTAATTTATTCCTATAGTAGTTTTCTATAAACAATTTTTAAATTTTAAGAAGATACTACAACAATATTTATTTCATCTATCTAACAGGTGTTATAATTTAGTCATATTATGCTTACTTAACAAGCAAATATAGATAAAATGTTTTATAAATTACAGTGGCGGCTCGTGGGCTTTAAAAGTGGGAGGGTGATTAAAAATTATTCATTTTTGAAAAGCATAGAATACAATATTAATTATGTACTAATTTAAAAGGTATTAATTAAACCAACATTAATACCATATAGAAAAACAAAAATATAAATACGTTTTACAAAAACTGAAAATTATAAAATAATAAAACTTATACATTTCATACACAAAATTCAAGCGTTTATCTTTTATTTCACTAAACATGTCTTCCAAGTTGTTTTATTTCAATTATCCGTTAATATGATACTGAATTTTTATCTTCTATATTAAAATAATATAATATACACTAGTAATAAAATAATAAAGAATTATAGAAATGTGTATGTGTCAAGAATACACAGTAAATACTCATTCAGTATTATTCCACAGTCCACATGCATGTCGGGCGATTATTCGGATCGCTCCGGCGGCCACATTATTGCTGAATTCTCCCTCTTGTTTTTGTGTTTTGATTATATAGTTATGACAGGTGATTGCAACATCGCCCCAGAGCTGAGCACTGTCTGATACTTGATAACCACTGAGATGAATAATAGGTACCTATTTCAACCATTCTATTACCTACATACATTTTTAAACTCCGATTACCTCATAATGCTTTCATCACAATGGAAAACAATTTTTGCTTTCGATAATAATATTTTTTAAATGTATTACTATGTAAATATAAATAATTGTTTTATTTATTATATTTAATATTTATATATATATATATTATACATATATAAATATTATATTATATATTTATATATAATATAAATATTTATATATTTATTATAGGAATATTTAAATCCAACTTGTTAATAAGTAATTTGTTAAAATTTTAGAGGAGGGGTGATCGCCCTGTCGCCCCTACACAAGAGCCGTCACTAATAAATTATATATATTATAAGTTGCAGACAATTTATCTATTAGTCAGTATTCAATGATAAGTACTAATTAATATGCCAATTTCATATAAGCTACTTTTCTGACAATTATTTATTTCTAAATTTTTCTCAAATAAGAGCAATAGTCATCTGTTTACGATATTCAAGGGTGTTGGTCATCTTTAATAGAATAATAGGCCTTCTTTCAAATATTTGAATAGCTCAAAAATTATAATAAAATTTAAAGATTTATCTTCCAAAGCTAATTTAATCAATTCAAAAATCTCTTTGCCATTTTCAGTTTATAAACATTATTTTACATGTTCAGAAATATTATTAATCATAAATTTGTGGATATCTTTGATATCCCTAATTTTAGACATACACTGTATATATAACTGAATAGAGTTAATAATACATTTTATATTAAAATATTGAATGTTTTTTTTAGTTAATATTATTATAATAATAACTAGTGATAACATAAGTTTATTTAGGAATTTTAATTCTAGTATTTGATGAACACACTGTATATTAAATAAAAATATTTCAGAGGTTTTACTATTTTGATAACATAACCCAAACATTAGTTCCCATAAGTAATGCACATTAATATTGCAATACATATAAAATGCAATAAATTATTTCTTTATAATGTGTATTAAACGCTAATAAGTGTTTGTATACAGTAGATTAAATTTAAACACATATTACAAAATTTAAAGATAAAAACATTTTTGTAAATTATATGACAAGGAGTCATAAATTTAAAATAACTTTTTTGTTAGTTGATATCTTACAATAATATTGTAATATATATATATATATAACGCTTACAGGGAAAAAGGTCGTAAACGACATTTTTGTCAAAAATTAGTTACGAACATTTTAGCATAAACGCCACAATATCTATCGATAGAGCAAATTATTGTATCGATACAATGTGTTTTATAAATAACTATTGATGTTTAAATATTCTATATTGTATACTACTTTAAAGCATACTGCATTTTTATTTTGGCGCTCTTATAAAATTACAAAAATGTCATTTATGACCTTTTTCCCTGTAAGCGTCGATATGTCTTGAAAACAATAATTTTTGTTGTTTCATGTTTAACCTTTAAATTTAACCTACTAGTTCTGATTAGCGTGACTACTCCATTCATTTAATATGTGATATACCATACCTTTTGTAATCTACTAAAATTACAGACATGTGTTCTAAGTTCAAGTGTTTTTCAGGGTGTTACATAAGAATAGACTTATTTTAAAATGCTTAGTGATCATGTAACAAGAATTAACTCTTTCAACTATTCATGGTGTATAATTTCAATAATCAATAGTCATCTATTGATGTTGAAAAACAACTCGCTTTTACTTACAATACAACCATTCGATTTGGTTGTGAACTTGATGGTCTAATTTCAACATTAGTTCAATATCAGACGTTTAAACTTTTCAATACTTTTGTAATGGATTAAATAATTTTGGATAAATGATACAGTGATGAAAAAAAAAAATCACCAGGTATACAAAGAACTTTACAGACTCAAGAAAACGTGGGTAAGGCAAGGCTGATAATATTGTATAGTCTGAGCTGTTGGTCTTATTCTCTTCATGTTTTTTGGGGGTTCTAACAGTTCTTTTGGATAAGAAGATAATAGTTAATAACATCATATAATATATACATTATAAATATTATAAATATTATGTAAAACATCTTATAGATATTTGGTACACTCTAATTCATGTGCCAAATCACATAGTATAGTAATACACCATAAATGGTACAGTGTATCACATATTGAATGAATGCTAATTTTGCTATTTTCTCCATTATGAAGATAAGGGCAGTAAATACCGGTATAAAAAGGGTATCAGCTTGATATTTAGTTTAGAAAAACAATAGTTAATCCAAAAATACTTTAAAATTGTTATAAATATAAATTATATAAACAAAAATATAAATAATATTTCTATAGTAAACATAAGCATTAATTTAAAAACATAATATTTATATCTTACTTTACAGGAGGTGCGCAATTGCATCAGAATTTTCATTAGATTATTGTAATCGGCTGAGTCAAAATACAATTTACCCAATTTTGTGTTCGTTTTAAACCATAGTCTATCATTATTGGTATCTTTCAATTCATCTAAAGTTGTTTTGTAGAAATTTTGTAACAGATCCATCTATACCAAAAATCATAGTATTAAATCAGTTTGGAAACATTTATAATTTGCCACTAACATTTTTTGAAGTTGAAATGAAATCCAAAATGGCATTTATTGATTTTTCACTTTGGTTCCGAGTAACAGCATATTTTACGTATGTCAACAATTTCTTGTAATGACTCAACATGTCATCAAAGTTACTCTAAGAAGTAAATTCAAAATTAATTCATTACGCTATTATAATAATCAGAAAAAGTAAATCTATTTTTAGATTATATATATACAGTGTGTTTAAGATAACCAGAAATACTATATCTCTTCAAGTTATCAATCAATTTTTTTTTTTTTTTTTCTATTTAATAGAAGACAAAAAATATAAATTTGTTTCTATATTTGATAATTTTGGCTCTTTTAGTTTTATGCATGTACAGAAATCAAATTTTTTGTAAATTTCATTTTTTACAAATATTACGGTAGAAGAATATTAGTTTTTTTTTTATATAGTATGTAAATAGGCTGTTTTTTAGTCATTTTGATGTATTAATCATGGTTCTAAACCCAAAATTAATCAATTACAACTATTTAAAATTTTTAATTGACGTAATTTAGTGAATTTTGGATTTTAGAACCATGATTGATATATCAAAATGATTAAAAAATCAGCCTATTTACATACTATGTAAAAAAAACTGACAGATTTACAACTTTTTTAAACTTGTGCGCATACATAAATCTTTAAGAGCCAAAGTTATGAAACATACAAACAAATTAGTATTTTTATGTCCTTAATTACATAAAAAAAAAAAAAAACATAATTTAGATAGGAAAACAATTTAAATTGCTTTTTAAAACTTGAAATTATTAAAAATCCATAAAAAAATTGTTTATAATCCAAATACAATTTTTAAAATTAATTTTCCTGCCTTATATGACCATTTTATACTGCAGTGAAAGATTCATATGTTTACATTTTGTAAACATTACTGATAATTCACTGGTATGTATATTAACAACAGTCAGCACTAATTTCTCGTCTTCTTGACTATAAATACTTATACCGTTAAGTTGTGTTATACATTATTAAGTCATTATATTCTAAAACATACATTTTCTAAAATATGCCCATACATCAAAAGAAACATGGTATATTTATAAAGGAAGTAATTAATTTGAGTGTTATTTAGGTTAAAGAAAGAAGTTGGGAATTTGGTTAATATGGTAGATTATGCACATTTTAAAAATATTAATTATTACATAAATGACAAATATTTTATTAAATATATATATATTTGTTTTAGATCATTATTTTATAATAAAACTTACAAGACAATAATGTATTTTGGTCATTTGTTTTAAAGCTCTGAAACCCCATTCTCCTTTAACTCCAGCTTCAATATCCAACACTTTTTGAAATGACATTAGAGACAAGTTAAGATTTTTCTTCTTTAATGATTTTGAATTGTAATATTGATTTTCCAAATCCACGTCAGCTTCTGAATTACTATCTTCTGAATATTCCTATTTTAAACCCATTTTTAGAATATTAATTATATATTATTTTACAATTATAATTTAACATGTTGATGGATGTTAGACCAATATTACTGCAGTTTCATAGCATTAGAACATTGTTATGTGTATGTATATACTAGACGAAGTATTCATGTTATCCTAGTACACTATAAGAAATAATAAGTCCTTTTAAAAAAACTATAGTAATAGATAAAATATACATACACAATAATTTTTTTTATACCATTTTCGGCAGAATTGAATTATGTGACAATAGCTAATTTAATAATTTATGTAAGTATAATATGTTTATCACAGTTAATAAATTAATTGTGTAAAAATACAATTGTTATATTTTACAAAATTGTACACATATTATTGAGAAAAGGGATACTTTTTTTTAATAATTGGAAACAAAAGAAAATTTATAGTTATCATTTTATTTTGTATAACAACTATTTTTTTTAAGATATATAGACAATTTTTATGAAATTTTAAAAAATATAAAAATTCAACTATTTAAAAATATTTTAATTTATTTTAAAAGTAATTTAACAATATTTCAGTGTTAGTACCACTTTTTATTGTTGTGGAATCATGATATTTGTTTAAAAAAAACATGTTTACTTACCATCATACTTCAAGTTTTATGGCTTTCGCCATTAAAAATGATTGTAGATCATTAATATTGGCACTAAATAAAAAAAGAGAACTTTTTCTAACTTTTGAATGAGGATATTTTTTATAAATATATGAAAAATACAATTTTAATAATATTATTAAAAATTACTTTGTCAAAATTTAGTACATTTTTTCAGCTTTTTATTGATATAAATTATCTGCAATTATTCCAGCCAATATAATACTTGAAGTATATAACTATGTTTTTACGGACTATTTTTCAGGATAAGTAAGAAAAAAAAAATATAAAACTATTGATAATGTTTTGACAAATGTTGATATTTCAACCTTAGTATATGAGTAACTATAGATCCATTCTTATTATGAATAAAGATACGCACAATATTTATACAAATTGAAAAAAAAAACATTGATGTAAACCAAATTTTTATGAAAAAGCATAAATTAATTAAATAATAGTAAACTGGAAGATTCACTAATTGATAATCAAGAGATATATCATAACATATATAAACGAATAATTCATAAATTTATAAACAAGGATAATGTACCTAAAGCTTTAGTTCATAAAATCTGCAATAATAATCTTGGACAAATTTTACAACAGTGTCTACTACAGTACATAAATGGACAAACAGAAAATATGCGAACAATATTGAGAATATATTTACTTAAAGAGAACAAAAAGATTTTGTATAAAATTTAAAAGTACTAATGAATCAGAAAGGTTCAATATTCAATATATTATTTAGATTTTAGTAACTATACAAAAGTTTTCAGAGTTTTGTAATCACACAACAAATGATATTGCACCATTGATCTTAATCAAGCACTTAACAATGCCAGGAAAACTGAATGCAGATTGTTATTGAAAATAATCATCAAGTATCCCATATTACAATATATGTGAAAATTTTAATAACAGATTTCGAAAAAAAAAAATTTGAAATAACAATATTGATTAATTTTTAATGATACATCTCAAGTTTATTTATTTATTTTGTTATTTTGGTGTTCAGCTACTTGTAGAATTATTTATACATACATCTCAAGTTGTTTTTATTAAATTACTTAAATGGAAAATATGTATTTAGGAAAATTACAAACTTTTGTTTAATGGGTATATCACAATATAATTCAATATTCCATATTTGAAAAGAAATTGACTCGGACCATTATATTGTGTTACAAGAAAATACAAAATAGATTTTTACCAATGATACAATTATAAGTAGACAAACATCTATGTTATTATTTTGAAAACTGTAGTATTAAACAAGCAAATATTAATTATATACCTATCAGGTGTATAAAATTCCTAGACAAACAAGCCAACCTATAATAAGTGCAGACAAATTTTAGGAGTAAGCTGGCATAAGAGGTGCATTGATTAAAATCATGTTCCGATGGAAGTGTTTGCTGTATCTGGGATACAGGCAGTGCCAATGTATACAACAACATTGACACTGCTGAGGTTAAAATTGGAAAAGAGATTAAGTTTTACCTAACTCCATTGTTATAATATAATCATTGTTTAAATTTAATTGTTTATAAAATGAACAAATTTATATTTTATTGCTCTAAAATTATGTGTACCATATTCTATATTTATTTATTGACTACATTCGCTAAAATGCTATAAAAATAATTTAAATTATTTAAAATACTGTTTTACCTGTGTACTATAAAGAAAAATTAAACGCACTACTGAGAATTAATAATCAAAAAGATTTTGGAATGAAATAAAACATATCAGTTTTCTTAAATACAAAAACCAGGTAATAAATCAGAAAATTGACTTGACTTTCAAATTTAAAATAATAATAATACATTATCCTGTCTAAGGATAGTATTAGAATTTGGAGAAAGCCATTTTCCAATAGAATAATATTAAATTATAATATGATGATTCATTTTTAGTAATACTATTTAAATACGTGTAGGTATTTAATTCAATTAATAATTGTGCCGTTTTATTATTCATTTTATTTTAACTTAATTCAAAACTGCAGGAAAATGCATTTTGATATAATTTACCAAGTATAAAATCATATTTAATGAATTTTAAAAATTGAATGAAAATAATAGGTATACTTTTCAGGGTAAACTTCCTTTTTCTAATTATATTTATTTAATCTGTTGTATTTTCTATACTAAGTCATATATTTTACTACCTACATGGCATATACTTTAATATGTATAATGGATAAATGTATTTTAGAGAACTTATTTTACTTTAAAATGTATTGTGAATATATATGATAACAGAAAGTTAATATTTGTACAAGTAACTGGCTCGAATAGTTTATAATTATTATGCTCTATTAAAATTTAAAAATTAATTGCAAAAAGCACAATTATGTGTATCCCATTAATCATATTATTTTTATATCGTTCTGATCTTAAAATAGTTCTAAAACATACCTATGTGTACTCCCATTTCTATTTCCTACCATAGTATTCAAAATAACAGCTATACTTATGGCACAACTATATACTATAATTATAGTAGTTTGAGTATAATTAACTATAAAATATTTTATTTATAGTATTTATTATATAGAATTTTTATATAATGCATTGAATCTTTAAAATAAAACTGTTTGAACCACCGATGGACAAACTAGTTGGTGTATACCTACTTAGCATAATATTGATAAAATTGTAGGTAAGTACTAACTAGACCATAGTCATCGCTGTCTTCACACATGTATGCATCTTCGGAATCGGACATTTCGTGTTTTTAACTTCAACCAACACACGTCTTGAAAAATACAAACTGTTACGCACAAAAACAACTGCTAGATCTGGAAATAAATATACATATATACACTAAATACATAAATATAAATTTTCACTATATGCCATGGCATGACAAATTAAGACCACATACAACAAATTGTTCAATTTTCTTAATATTCAAAGAATATATTTTCTTTATTTAAATATTTTGTTTATTATGTTTCTGTCAGACAAATCACAAATGAGATTTGGTCACAGAATACATTAAATCTAAAGGAGCACTTTTACGTAAACAAAAAACAGACGACTATCTTACCCATTTAGCAATTGTTATCAGGTACGTAATACGTTATGATAACGGCTGTGAAACAAAAGAGAGCACACGACGACGACAGCGCACCGGCGAAATGCCGTTGGCGGGGGGAGGGGGTCATACTTATTGCTAAATGGCAATATGGCCGTCACGTTTCTTTGTGATAAGTACTCGAATATTTGTATAGGTCGAAATGGTGTAGCTTTGGGAACTAAGCTCCTTTAAATATTGCATTATATCCTCTCAAAAACATTTTATGATAGATAATTTAATAATAGTATGTTTATTATATTAAATTAATAAAACATTTACGATAGATAGCTAACATGAGTAGGTAGTGAAAAAGTTATTAAAATATTTAAAAATATATATAGCTTAGTCAATGGGGGATTTGAACTTACAAAAAATAATAAAGTTTTGAAACTCGGGGGAATGTTCCGTCTTGGGGCACTGATTAACCAAAAAAATTTCGCCATCGATACGAGGTCCGGAACAAAGGTTTTTTTCGAGATCAAAGGTAATAAAAATAGCCTTTTCGTAAATAACTCGCTTTTTAATGGTCGTACGACAACAAGTTCAAATTAAAACTAATAGAAGAGATAATTATCTAAAAAAAAAGGTAACATTCATTTTTCGTGTATTAGTGACCATTTCCGCGGTACAGGGCTTGCCAAATGGCCTTTTTTTGAAAAATTCGATTTTTTACAAAAAAAAAAATAGCCTTTTCGTAAATATCTCGCTTTCTATTCGTCGTACGATTAATAGCATAAGAAAAAAATTGTAGAGGAAGAAATTTCCTTCAAAATGATGTATTTTTTATACACAAACCACTGTTTTAAACCGTTTTACGATTTTTTATATATCAATCCACAAAAAATACACAATAATACGAATGCATTAATGCCCCCGGTATAGTGTGGGAGGGATAAATTTTTTTTTTAAAAAGGCTAAGTGATGAGTGGCTAAATTATCGAAGGATATACCCTAATAAAAAAAAAAAAAATTCCGCCCGCCCCCTTTAATAAATTTGTGGGGGGGGGGATTAATTCCCCCCAAATCTGGTTTTTTCTAAAAATATCAATAAATATTATACTTACGACAAAAAGTTTACAATACATTTTTTTTATCGTTTAATTGTCTAAAAGTTTTGTAATTACATATTTTTGTCTAAATGTAAACCTGATCTGGTAACGATTTGATGACGTCACCGAGGGCGCAGATAAACTGGACGGGTTATAATCATAGATACTAGTTATATATATCATAGATATATGGTTATAATACGTTATGATAACGGTTGCGGAGCGAGAGAGAGCACACGACGACAAAATCTTGTCGGCGACGTGCCAATGGACGGGTTGGGGTGGCGTAGATGGAACTCTCGAATGGTTTATGAACTACGCTTCCCCGTCGTATTTATAATACTATATTATCTACGAGTAAATGTTTAAATACATTTTTAAAGTATTTTTTGATATTATAATATTATACACATAGATTTTCTTCTTCGATATCTCTTTATTTTATAATGACTATTATGTGAGGGCCGGCCAAATGTATAATAAACAATAATGTTATGTATATTATACATTATACAACATTGAATAGGTATATGGTCACACTCATTGCTAAATGGCAATGTGGCCGTAACGTTTCTCCGTGATAAGTATACTAACAATGTTAATTTTAAAGAATCACCGGGATGTGGTCATACATCACGAAACATTTGATTCTTTTCGGATAAATTACTGGGTGACGTTCACCTAGATTCCCGGTTAAGTGATATAAATAGGCACAACCGGTTTCCGTCAAAACCATATCGTTCCCTTTTCCCGTCAGATTTAAAAGTACATAGTATTCAATCAATAGTAACAATGGAAATAACTTTTTTTCATTTTTTATAACTTATAAGTAATTTTCGTCATTCATATTATAAAACTTTCTATATTACCAAATTAAAATCACGGACTAAGATATGTAGGTACAATATAATATACCTATACCTATGACAAAAATAGATAGGTAGGTATGTCAGCAACATTATGATACGCACATCGCTGTGTAGTTTCCCCACTTTTGCCGTGTATTTAGGTTCTCCACCTCTCACTGGTTACATACCTATATCAACCATACATTTCCAAGCTATCACCACAGAATTGAATGAAAAGCGGAGAACGTAATATATAGGAAAAAGTAGGGATGCGCATATCGGACTAAAATTCGTATTGTTGCTGACATACCTATCTATTTTGTCATGCCTATACCTACCGGGTCTAATTTACCCATTGGCGAAAGACATTAATTATGTTATTAAATAAAATAAGTATAAATTTGTTAAAAAAAAAACATGATTTTCATTATAAAAAATAAATAATAATACATTAAGAGTATTATTACAAATTTCAAATTAAAATCAGTCATGTATAGGTAAGTACTTTTTACAGTATTTTTTACAATATTTATATAATAGGTATGTTACCTACGTATTTAGGTACCTATTTACTTAATTAATTATTATACATTTATACACACTAATCATACTATCGATATAATACTGTCGATTTTTTAATCTGGCGGAAAATAGAAAGATGCGATTTTTTTTTGGGGGGGGGGGGAGAGAATCGACGTATTTTGATTTGGCGGAAAAGGGACCCGCACATATGAATAATAATTATAATAAATAATTATTGGGAATGGGTGGAACACTGGTTTTTGGAATCGAACTGACATTTTTCTAATATTGACAAATCTGAACCAAATTTAACTATTAAAATATTTAATTAAAATGTAAAAATGCGGCAAGTAAACCACTATATAGAGGTGAAAACATTTCGTTCGCTGGATAGGATACTAGTTGTGTGGATATATGTATTCAATTTGAAAAATTGAATAAGTATTGTAATTCAAATTCAAAACAAAATGTACAAATTTACATTACAAATCATATTACCTACCTACTGTAATATAAAAGAAAAAAAAGAAAAGAAGAATAAAAGGGTGTAAATAAAAAGTAGTAGGTGGTACGGTACGTTATAGGTGGTAGAGTGTGAGATGGTAATAATTATAATTCAATTATATTACAACTTAATATATATATATATATGGTATATAATAACTGCACTTACGTTTTCGCCGTCTGTCCGTAATATACAAAAAAAAAAAGGAGAATAATGTACTTATTAATGACTTAGTTTTATGTATGCGTAGATATATGCTGTGGACAGGTAAATGCAGGTGTAAGTTCGATGCTCGTCGTCAATAAGTTTAATATATTTTTGTAGACTTTGTTGATTGACAAATATTTTATAACAATGCACGATTGTAATTATATAACGACTACATTACAACTATTCACAAAGAGACAATAATCACTGGGTGCCCGAACACCAGACCAGTCCAGCGCACGCTCACGAAGTCGTGATAGAGTAGATCCCAGTGGCGACCAATCCATATTATAATGTCTCCGTAGAGATGAAATGTACACAATAGCTACGGTTATAACTCGTAAAAGCTCACTGGCCGAAGACAAGAGAAGAAAAAGGCACGGTTCGCGCAAGCTCAAGATTGAAGTGTAAGATAGGGTGACCATTTTTTGAAAATTAAAAAAACGGGACATCGATAAAAAAAAAAGGGATTATCGTAATAATTTTCTACAACATTTTCATAAATCGGTTTAAAAATAGCAAATAAACAAAAAAAAAAAAAAATGGTCATTCTTCAATTTTCTACCAATTTTTAAAAAAAATAACGGTAAATAAGCAAGATACGGGATGGGACAAAAACAGACCCCACTTCCAAAAGCTGGACAAAAAGCGTCCCGTTTAAGGTTTGTCGGGACAATCCTCAAAAACGGGACAATCCCGTAAAAAACGGGACGTAAGGTCACCCTAGTGTAGGATTACCATCAGCGGACTAGTTCTGAGAAATATTACCTTTGACCAGTGCTCCTATCAACGTAGCTTGAGACTTGCATGCACATAGACATACCTGACTCCAGAGCACACTCAAGGTGTGGTTAAAGAAGAGTTACAAAATGGTACAAAACAAGCTCAGAGCTTTTTCCCTTTGTAAAGATATAATAAAATATCGATTACCCAGAGGATAGGCTGAATCCTGACATACAAATACGAGTATGTGTATAATTTGTATACAAAAAAAAAATAAATAAATAAAGACGATTTAGAGCAACAAAGACCCAAGACAAATAAAACTTACCACGAGTATGGCCAGTAAAATTTATCGAAAAAAGATAGAAGGAAAAAAAATAGAAAAATGGGGTGTACCCGCGTAATTAATTTATTAATTATGTTTAAACTTAAGTCGCAAGAAGAAGAAGAAAATAGAGCGCTCATCCGCTACTGGAAAACGTTCTTATATAGGCCCTATGCCCCCGATGATCTCTATCCCAGCTTTTTAAAAAAAATGAATGGGTCCTGTATTTCGGGTATGATCGTGAATTAGTTTGGTCGAGTTCGATATATATGTCATATATCGATTTTGGTAGCCATCTGTTTAGTTTTAATATTTATATTAAATTGTCACACTGGCGTATATACTGCGCGGTTTGTTCTATATTGTCTTAGGTTAGTTTATTTCCATGTACCTATAATAATTATGATATTATACTATTCCAAAAATAAACATGTAATCATAATCCAGCCAATAGTAATTTAATCATAATGTTCTTTAAGTTACTTTAATATAGGTATTTTTTAAAAAAAAAAAACAAGTCAAATATTTAATTATTTTCATCTTGGTGATTTTTCCGGGCGTACAAAATCAGTAAATTTAAAATTTAATCTGTAGATACTTGCTTCCTCAACAGTTGGTCGGACAGTGTAATACCTTTTTTTGATAGATCTAGTAGGTATACTGAACCAATAATATTGTTATGATTATTATATATATTATTATATTTAATAAAATTATGTAATAAACCGTTTTATGTATTGGAAATTGTTATGCCGTCATATTGTCCCTCCGTATTTGTTTTAGCAATAACCGTAGATGTGATTTGAAGTACCAGATGGAGAACAGTTTCAGGAAGCATATTAGGATTTAGGAAACCCAGGACGCTACACACTATACAGAGTGATACAGATATACTAACATATATCCGTCACTCATTAGCCTATTTTAAATTTCTCTTCTTCTTAGGGCGTTTTAGCAGGTCCTGCTGCTAGACCGATTATCAAATTTATCAACACAAACATGTTTCCCTCTCATTCCAAGTACAGTACAGACGTACCTATATTTTATATAGTATACCTACCGACTTTTTTAATTAGATTTTTGACTCATCCATAAGTAAGTATCTATACTTTAATAATATGCTTTAAAATATTTTATATTACATAATATATCTAAATAACTATTATAATAGTCAAATTATTATAAGTTATAAGCGTCTCAATTACCAAAATAAAAAAAATTACCTACATATTAATATTGAATAGATAGGTACCTACCTATTATCTAGGTACCTATTTATTTCTATTATTATGGGCAATTTAACATAATATGAATATAATTTAACAAAGCATATTTTACAAGTATTTTTAATCATTATTGTAAGTACCTATTATTAGTTTTTATATTTACAGCAAGGATGAATTACCAAAATGTTAAAATTATTGCTGTAGCGCTGAAGTATTTGGATTGTTGGATCCACCAAAATGAGTGGAACGTAAGTATTGGATACATCCATTAAACAGTGAAAGGGAAAAAACAGAGCGATTTAGAATCTTTTTTGGAAATATAAGGCAACATCCAGATAAATTGTTTGAATATTACCGTATGTCGATTTCATGTTTTGATGAACTATTGGAAACACTACGCCCACACATAACTAAAACTACAACAGTATTTCGCAATCCTGTATGTGCTGAAGAACACCTTACAATCACTCTGAGGCAAGTTGAATTTTAAATTATATAATACATAAAGATTTAAACACGATAATAAATATAATTAAAATTAATATTGTCATTAGGTAATTACAATACATCGATAAGTATATCCTAAAATATTTTTAATAAAATATGTATACATAATAAGTATGTAGGTATCTACATAAGTTATATATAATATACCTACTATAATACATAATGTATTATGGTAGATATCTAAATATACCTAGTATAGGTAGTTGTAAATATAATATAGTATAGCAGTCAAAACAAATATTTTATTATTTAAATTTTAAAATGTAAATAAATACAATTAGTTAATAGGAAAAGTACATAAATCTTTAAAGTAAAAAAAACTTTGTCATATAAATTATATTAGAAAATTTAAATAAATTACAGTAATATTCAGTACTCAATCAAAATTAAAAATTATATAAGAAACTTGACTTTTGAATATTTATTATAACATTTTTTAAGTTAAAAAAAATAGAAAAAAAATTAAAACAATAACTTTTATATAAAATATTGTATCTTTCTTAAAATCCCACAATATTATTATTAAACCATTATAATTATTAGTTATTACTATAAATTTTTTTTTGATTTAATTTAAACTACTTATATAAATAGTATTATACAAATAGTTCATAAAAAAATTAAACAAATACTTCTGTAAAAAAATTGAAAATAACATAAGTAACTTTTAAACACTTATAACAAACTTTATTAATCAAAATTAAATAGAAAAATTAAAACTTACCACTGCAATAAAATATAGGTAATTTGTTTATTTTCTTAAAAAATAGATATTGGCATTTGGTTGTTGAATTTGGTCAGATATATTCATATATGAGTCATAAGGTTGTGATGAAGTACAAGTGTTAGGTGACATATTAACTGGCAATCTCAAATTAGAATTAAATGAAGAATGTAAATTTGAGTATTGATTTTCAGTAGAAGTTGATGAGGGATAAAAGAAAATGTAATTGTTTCATTATTTCTTGAGATATTTTTAAAAAATTGCAAGGTCATAAGACGAAAATCTGTTTTTTTGCTCATAGTTTAGCCATTTATAATCGGGTAATAATGAAAATAAAAATGCCTTATCTCGATCAGAGTGTATACCCTCATTAGGAGTAGATAATGAGTTTAAAATTTCTTTTTGAAATTGTGTCATATCACCTGATTTATTATATCTTTTAGATTTTGAAGTTGTAGGATTATTCTGTGAATATTTTAAAGACGTTTCCTCATTGTTTTCAAATTCGTCAGAATCTACAACTAACAACGAATTGTCATGGTTTTCTTCGATTTATTGATCCAATTTGTTAAAATTACCTGTTGTCCTATACTCCTATATACAATTAAATAACACAATAATAAATAATAGACAAACAGACATTAATTTATATATATATAGATTATAGATACCTAATATATTCGTATATAGTATGTAAATTAATTGGAAAGTCAGTAACCTTAATTCTTGATATAGTACGATAGTAGTATATTTTATAATTCATAGAAAAAGGAAGTCCATTAGTCATATATTTTATTTTAAAAAAGTCCAGTAAAATATTCGCACTATAACAATGAATTCAAATTGCTGACTTTCCTATTATTTTACATACCTACTGTATGTATATACAGAGGCGTGCCTATAGGGTGTTCAAACCAACCTCGAAATTTTAATAAAATTAAAATAAAACGGATAGGTCAGTGGTGGTGGAACTTCATCCATCGTCCCTTTGGTTCTCGGACAGGATAGTGTAATATTATTGTATTTGATTTGAATGCAATAATTGCATTTGATAAAAACGATTCTGAGTGGAGCTTCGGTGTAATTATCAATATTACTTAAAAAAATTTATATATAACGAAATTTTCATATATACCTACGGCTATAAAAAATTTAATAAACGTCTGATTTTCAAAATTGTTTGTATATAATTTAAGCAAAATATAATTATTGTATTTAAATACATTTTAAAAGTATCTTTTACATTACTGCCTAAATAAAAAATAACATACTCCACCCCAAAAAAAAAAAAAAAAATTGTAGGCACGCTTCTGTACGTACATATATATATACCAATATAATATACAATTATATTATTATATTAATACAATATAAATTGTATTTTACCTTCTTTTTGTAATTGTTTGCTGTAAAAATGAAAGCGATTCTGCGTACACATATATTTTTTTTTTTGCACAATCACCACTTTTTCCTTGATTGATAAACTTTGAATAATGATCTCGAATATGTCTCCCCATTTTTTCTTCATTTATAAATTTAGTAAAATATATTAAACTATCCTAAGAATATTTAGTCAGAAACTACATATTTGTAGTTTTATAAAATATTTGTATTTATATAAATATGTATGTAAAAAAAAAATAAATGCATATTTTTAGAGCATATTTGTATTTTTTTAAGTGCATAAATGCATGCATATTTAGTACATTTTAAGTGCATTGAGTTCCGAGCCCTATATATTTGTTTGTACCTACTTTATTGCCTAGTTTATACCTATTTGTTATTATAATATAAATTACTAGTGTTGTAATAAATACTACTTACCATTAATTTCTTTTTCAACTTTTATAAACTCACTCCAATTTGTAAACATATACTCCCCAATCGTGTAACAACATTTTTGTTTGACATTTTTGTCCATGTAGTCCTTCGATCCAATTTCCCATATAGAAGGATTTTTTTGTACGCAAAATATTATTTGGTAGGAAGTAAGGAATTTTTTTTTCGTACAAATATAATATTATAAAAATTAATTTAACAAATTAAAAAAAGTTTTTAACAAAACCCCATGAAACACATGGTATGTCATCAATAGTATAATATAATATCCGTTGACACGTCCCGCTGATCCTGCTCGACCGCAACACGCTGCAGTCGAAAAATAGCAGGACCGGTCATGACCTGCCAAACAGATTGACTTGTCACCTACAACTGAAATCAATGTGTTCCGTTCCAACCGTCGGCAGGAAGCGTTTTGGCAGGACCCGCCAAAACGCATGGTTTTGCATTGCACTTACACTAATATTATTATTATTATTATTATTATTTCTATAAGGTATAAAATTATGAAAAAAAAAAAAAAATAATCCTTATTGGTTATAAACATAAATTATTAATACTTATATAAATATATAATTATAACAGATAGTATAAACATTATAGATAAAACAAAACTTAATATCCTAAGGTAAGTAAGTAAAATTCATACTTTATGCTGATGACATCAAAATCAAATCATCTGGAGGTTGTCTTATTTCGCAAGATGAGCTTGATAATTTACTTGTTCGGTTACTAATATCGACCTTACTATCAATTTTAGCAAGGAATTGCTTTTTTCAAGTCACGTTTACCTTTTTATCATTTTTACTTTCTTAATGAATTTCAGCTCTAACGAGTATCAATTATTAAAGTTCTCAAAATTTACTACACTTTCTCACTTTCCTTTGAGTAGGTATCACATATTTACATGGACATTACTGTAGGTGAAGCTTTAAATGTTTTGGAGTTCATTAAACGTAATTGTAAAATGTTTACTTCTTCTAAAACCTAGTTCACACTATGTTAATAATTTAGTAGAGTAGGTTTTGTGAACAGACCAATTTAATCAAGTATATTAGTAAAATAGATTAGTCGACTATATCCATTTTATTTTATTTTTCCGATTTAGTATTTAGCAATTTAGTAGAACTAAAGAGGTCGATTAAACGTATCTGAACGCATTTTTTTGCAGTGCATTAGTAATATATATTATATATATTATTTTATTCTGTGATATAGTTGCTGTTTGTTATAAATATAATAATTTATAATAAAATAATATAAAAGGTACCTACCTTATCAATAAAATTTATAATAATATTGTTCTGCGATAATGACAATATTTCAATATTATTTATTAATTATTAAAAAACATTTTAGTCAGTATGTCTCGTTGGAGCGAAGACATCCCCTAAAATTTGTAAACGAATACCTACCTAAAACATGCATTTTTATGGAATTTGAAATCACCTCTATATAAAAATGAACAACTAACTACTAATGTCTGGACACTTTTAAGCTACTAACTACTTACTACTTATCACTTACTACTTGACGAACTACTATCACAGTGTGGGCAGGTGGGCTCCATTAAGTTGTTCTCCACTCCCACAACGGAATTTTGAACTTTTTTTCATCGCATTCGTTTGTGTTACGTTAGTGCTGTTCCCATTCCAAAGTTATTGAGGTTTCAAATGGGGTGGGGACATAATGACAGTCCCCCACACAACGGAACTTTGAAGTTTTCTTCATCATATTTGTTTGTGTTACGTTAGTGCTGCCCCCGTTCCAAAGTTATTGAAATTCAAAGAGAGGATTAAATTCATTAAGTTCGCCCTCCAAATTGGAATTTTAAAATTTTTTCTATCCCATTTTTTTGTGCATTCCGGTATTCCCGTTTTAATTAAAACGGATTTATACGGATTTTATTATAAAATAAACGAAAAAATCGTTTTTTGACAATTAAAAGTTAACCCTATTAAAATATCGAACAAAACAAATTTCCTATCAGAAAAATGTTTACCTACCCAATAAATCCTACATGTATCGATCCCATCCAAAAAGTGTACTTATATAATATACGTGGATAAAAAAAATCATACTCCAAAATTATATAAGAATTACCGAAAAATGATTCTGTTAAATTGTGAAATTGTTTTAAAAAGATTTAATATTTATAAAAATGTCATGTTTTTTTCGGTAAGTTTTTATTATACTTAAGAAAAATACTGAGAAAATTAAAAAATGACCTCTTTAAACGACCAACTAGAATCAAATAACCTTGTTATCATCCTAAAATGTTTAGGTACTCAGTTACTTTTATCATAAAAGTTTCTCACAGAATAAAAAACTTAATTGGAAAATTAATAGCTTAATTGCTCGCTTAGAATATAAAAATGTAATAAAAAAAGTCTGAAAGTTATAAGTTTGAAATTTAGATTGAATGATTTTCAAACGAACCGAGAAAACATTTTTTTTTTTTGGGTCCTAAATTGTTTTTAGAATGACGTATATTCATGAATATTTTTACCGATACATCACTGATTATAATGTGTTATATTAATTATAAATTATTGATTAAAATAACACTTAGCATTTAGCGGGCCGGGCGTCTCAAAACAATAAAATATTCAAACCGAAGCCACTTTTTAATTAAAAATCCAGCCTGGCCTGAAAATTTTTCCATTTTGAAAAGTATGGTTCAACTTGAACTTGATAAATATATTTCAAGCCCGGTTCGGTCGAAAACACAAACGGTCTTTAGTACCTACTATTAATATTATTAACCTGCAAGGATCAAACATTTCCGATCCAGCCTGAACCAATGATTTTTTTCTTATGCACGGCCCGGCTCGAAAATATATTTAAGCCAAGTCCAGTTCAAAATCAGTATGGACCGAGGCAATTGAAAGCAAGGCTAGCTAGGCGGGTTCTTACAGGTCCATATAGTACCTTTAAAATATACTTTTATTATAATTTTTTTTATGGGAAGATAAAGCGGGACCGACCGATTTCCCGACGATCAGCCCAGTAAGTCTTTAAAAATTAGGCGGGGGCAAATGCCCTCTTTTCCACCCCCCGCCCCCCCCCAAAAAAAAAATAAAGCCTCTGAAATATATATATGTGTATTGTACGTGTTGAATACTCAGTGATGTAGTCATAAATAAGTATTAGTGGGTACTGGCCGATTCAGGCACGTAGCTAAGATTTTTTCCGTAGGTAGTCAAGAAAACTCAGACGTATTTTTCCCCAAATATAAAAAAAAAATCGGTTTTTTAATATAGGAAATAAGCGAATAGGCTTAAAATAATTGAGAAGGCCAACTTATGCCACTGACTTTTCTAAGGGGACTCGTGCCTCTCCGATATTGAATTAAGCCAAGAATAAATCAGCGGGTGAATCATTTATCAAGTGTATACACTGTATAACTGCCCAAACCCACCAAATCTTCACTTTATTTTTATTCAATTATAACAACTAGATACACATAGACTATGTAACATAGTATACGTACCTATTATACAGGTATACTGCCCTCATAAGCTGAAATGTCGTAAGTCCGAAAAATCGTTTTCGAGAAAAACGAGTTTTTAGTATACACATTTTTAAACAATCATACGACCTCGTGCATTATACTTTTCACGGCATTTTAAGTGTTTATTTATGTAATTTTTCCTTAAAAATTCAATGAAATCAAATTCAGCCGGTTAAAACGCATTTTTCAATAATAAAACTTACTTTTTACATTTATCCTTGCTCCTTAGTATTTTTATGAATTATAGATATCTTGTTCATAGAGAAGAATGCCGTATGTCAGATGAATGTGATATTTTAAGTTTAAATGTACTATAAAATATCATTTTTAACATGTTTTATTAGTTACGTACTTATTAAAATGTATTCATATTTATATAACGATATTTATCTGAGTGTCATGATTGTCGATAAGACATTTCAAAATGTGTAAACTTCTAATTTACGACTATATTTTTATATTTATAATTTCTTTCTTTACTAAACCAAAACGCCGTATCTTTGACGTACTAAGCAAAAATGTCGTATTTATAAAAATATTTACGGCATTTATGCTTAGATATGATACGGCGTTGTTACTTAGTACAATTCGTATTTTTCATTATTTATGGCATTACCAAAAATCAATAAATGTGTTTATTTGCCTATATAATGTATTTTTAGGCTATTTTTTTGCAGAAAATGTGTAAAATTGGTATACCTATCAGATGCCGTAGCTAAGTCATTTTTCATTTTTTTCGGATTTACGGCATTTTAGCTTATGAGGGCAGTATACTAGGATTTATTCTAAGGATTTTTTTAAACTGTGAATTTTATCACAGTTTAAAAAAATCAATTAAAAATATCAATTTTATCTCTTCTATTCCTCAAACACGTATTTAAACCAACAATTCTAGTAGGAGGCTTAGACATTTTCGGTTAACGAATCGCATCAAACCTACTTTAGAGAAATTATATTTTGATTTTTTTAATAGTTTTTAACGTACAAGGAAAAACTGACGAAAAAATACATAAAATTGGAAGAACAACTCAAATTTCTCAAAAAAGATAATAGTCCTAGGGACTTAGAATTTTCACTAGAAATGTATGTAAAATTAACGTAAACTTATTTTGTTAATTGTGGGCTATATATGAATTTTGGTGGAAAAATGGGTTTAAATACTTGACATTATTACATAGATAACTTTATATTGATTTACTATATTTATCAAAAATATTATCTCAATTTTGGGGTCTTTAAAGCAATTTTAAATTTTGAAATACTTATATTATAATATATAATACCGATATTCGCTCAGAATCGTTTTATCGAAAGATATTTTAAATCATATTTTAAAACACAATATTATATTAGGTAGGTATATATTAATTAATTATATTAATATTGATTTTATTATATTGTATTAATTAAGTATACAATATTAATATAATGCATCAAATAATAAAATGACTAAAACATGTTTTGATTTTGCTAAAAAAGATATTTTTATTTTGTAAACATTTTTAGAACTTAATTTGGTTAAATATTTTTTCAAAATATTGCAGTTTAATACCTATATATTTACAGGTACATGATCGTGTACATAATATGTGGGTTTACAAATTTGTTTTGGGTATACACATAATTATATTAAAAAAATTCGTAGTGGGTACCCTCCACTACGGCACTACATTACTGTTGATACTATAAATACTTTTCTCAATAATATAGAAGTTATTTTAATATAATATGTAATATTTAGTTAGATTTGGCGGTTTTTTATGTTTATAAAAAAAAATAGGGAAAATTATTTATAAATGTATACTTACACAAAAAATATGATACCTATACTTATAATAAAAGACACTTGAAAAATTAACAAATTCATTATAAAGTTTGACTTTTAGATGGTGGCTAATTTAAAATGGATAGCGATTATATAATATAATATCAAAACATATTAATACATTTTCTACAATTTATAAACAATTGGAATTTTTTACGTGTATTCATATTTAGGATTTTCCCAGTAACTTTTAAGGAAAACTGTAACGTAAAATTGATGAAAATTGGAAAACATTATTCAAAACTTCATTCGAATGCGATGATTTATTTTTGATTTAAAATATAAAATAACAATAGTTGAAATTATTTGAGGACTGAAGATCAGAAGGTAAATGATGGACCAAATTTAACAACTATACTTAATTTTAATTCTGAGAATTTAGAAAAAAAAGAAATGTTAATTGTAACGCAACACATTTAAAATCTAAAAGTAATCGAACTTCAAACAAAATATTTTAAGTAACCCAGCAGTAACTTAATTAATAATTTCAAATTTAAAGACTAACCACGTAATTGAATTAAAAAAAAAAATAAATTTCAGGTCAAAAGTGAATTGATGGTTTAGATAATAATTATACAATAGGTATAATTTATTCAAATATATATGATAAAACCAATAGTACAAAATAAAAAAAATAACTCAACATTTACATTTAAATAACATAGATTCAATAATTTTTTCGCACATAACAAATACGTTTTGCTGAAATTCATTATATTTGGATGTTAGGTAGAGGACGCACGATGATTGCCTTTAACGTTCATTGGACGGTATCTACGATGTTCATAGTTCGTTTTTTCGCTTATTTTCTTTTATGTTACTCATATTATACTCAGGAGTCTTTGGGTCTTTGGAAGGATCGTCCCAATATTGACGAGTGCCTTCACCGAAAACTATATATACCGTACAGCACATTATATACATGCATGCCGCGATTACGAACACCACTCTCCAGGCTGCCTGTGTGGGCCTATTGTCAATTATATGACCAGCGATTAATGGGGCAAACAGACCGGCTATATTAGCCATAGTATTCGTCATGCTCATCAATACACCAGCGAACCGCGGAGATATATCCAAATGGTTGACTTTGAATCCTGAGTAAATAGCTCCGTTGAATCCTACGCCTACAGTAATTATAGTCACTGTTAAATACGGGTTACAAACCGTGTATGATGCACACACGAGTGCTATTGCTGGACCAAACTGGCCAATAGTATTGAATATTTTGCGTGTCATGGTGTATGTGCACTTACCCGATGTGATCAACATGTCAGCTATGTAGCTAAATACCAACGAGAATAACCCCATTGCTATATACGGCAGTGCCGAAAACGTCCCGTTGGCTCTTATATTGAAGTGCAAAATTTGTTTCATGAAAGTCGGTAGTTCGGTCATGAGGGTTTCATATCCGTAATTTTGACCAATGTGGGCAACC
This sequence comes from Pemphigus obesinymphae, assembly GCA_025469235.1. Taxonomy (NCBI): domain Eukaryota; kingdom Metazoa; phylum Arthropoda; class Insecta; order Hemiptera; family Aphididae; genus Pemphigus; species Pemphigus obesinymphae. Next base: position 9,053 of record JAIPRL010004584.1, on the reverse strand, counting down.
AATATGGCCCAGAATGGAAAAGATTTCAGTATGTTTCTCCACGGTACGGAGGGAGAGGATACGCCGGCAGGTCCCCAAATGGATGTAATAATGTAATCTTTCTCGTGTTCTGTTATGGTGGGATGAGATTGGGGGTCCTCGTGTATATACAACAGAAATGCGATAGACCACATCGTGCCGATGAAGCTGGAGACGTAAAATATTGATGGCCATCCTCCGGCGAACCCATATTCCGAGAGCATTCCACTCAGTGGCATGGAAATTACACTTCCGAATTGAGCTCCTGCGTAAACGTATGCACCTCTTTTACTTCTTTCATTTGGAGGGATCCATTTGGCAAGCAAAGCATGTGTACAAGGAACTATAGGTCCTTCTCCAAGCCCCTGAATAAAACGTATGGCGATTAGAGTGAATATACTGAATTTGGCTGACAGTGGTACTAGGAAACCGAACATTGAATTTATGAGCATACCAAAGCCAAGAAAATACTTGGCACCATACTTTTTCGATAATATCCCTAACGGCACTTGCGTAATGACGTAACCGTAGAAGAATGAACTGAGTATATAGCCTTGTTGAGGCGAGCTCCACAAGAATGGTCCATCGTGGGGTTTGTTATATGCAGTCGTGTTTCCAGTGGGTGTATGGTTGTCTTTGCATTCATTGTTCGGAATGGTTGGATCTATATCCAGTGCAGTATGGTTCACCATGGCCACTATGGCTACAGACATGTTAGTCCTCATTAGATATGCATTGGCCATACCGAGAAACAACATAAACGTTACAATATGTCGGGTGCTAAAGCATTCATTTGATGTCATCACCTTCTCTTTGCTGGACATATCCTCGCCGGCCTTCAGTGCACCATACTTCATTTCTATGGGTGGTGCTGAGGATGACAGTAATGGTTGTAAATTGAGTGCCAAGGCAATCTGCTGCTCGGCATTGTGTCTGGTCGAATTGCAATCATCGATTAAACGAATATATGCTCTGGTTGGCTTCTGCCTGGAGTCATTCAACACCATACTTGTGGTACTGTGGTTTTTTTTTTACTTTGACCACGGTTGTGGACGTTTTACTATCGTCGTCGGCACTTATAATGTCTCCGAGTTGGGCACACAACTACTATAATGACAGCGAATATAGGCGACCGTCATTCGCAATGGTGACTTTAGTCGGATCGATGGGCAAACCAAGTTGATTGATCCTATACGTCATTTTTTTTCATTACGCATTGGGGGAAAGATTAAGAAAAATAGATTATAAATTATAATGAATTAAGTAATGTATATGGAAAACGATTTGGGTATGCTTCTATTCGGATACAAGAAAAAGAACGAATGCAACAATACACTATAGCAACGGTGAATTATCGCGAAACGTGGTCGTTATCGATAGAAACATCCTAATTTAGTGTACCTATCATATAGTACAAAGTACAAAGACACTACAACCCAAGGCCGTATTTTGATTTCATTTTTGAATGGGATCCAAAATATATTATACAATTTTAGTACTCATTGAATTTGTTTTGTCCGTCATATTATAGGGACTTATCGGATTTATGAGTTTTGAAAGCAGACTTAAATTTGTATCAACAAATTAACTTATAATCTAATTTTTTTACATTTTTCAATTTAGTTTATTATTCTTACCCAGTGGTTAAAGTGGAATATATTTGCAGAGGGGACTATAGTTAATGCAAAAATAAAAGGCGTCCCCTGAACCAGTACCGTAATATTTTTTAAAATATTTATATAAATTTAACTTTTAATCCATGTTATTATTGACCTAATTTGTAAAAATGTATCACGGACGTATATACGTATATACCTATTATTATGTATAATGTACATACTCGGTAGTTATAACTTTAAAATACCCATATTAATTACCTATATTCCGGCCAAGGAGAATGTCTGGAGAACAAAGAAAAATCAAAATAGTTTTTTCTCTAAGGTAGATCTTGCATACAATTTATAACGAAATACCATTTTTTTAAATTTTTTTTATTTAATTTTTGAATATTATGTACAAAAAAACAAATTCAGTCTCAACTTTGAATTAAACATTTAGAAATATAAGGGGGACGCTAAACTCAAGCTAAGCAAAGAAGGGGGACGCTGTCCCCCTCCGTTCCCCCTCACTTTAACCACTGTTCTTACCAAAGAATTAAATTTAATGTGATATACTTGAATCTTTAAAATAATGATTTTTGCTGCATTTCCAGAAATTTTTTTTTTTTGTCGATTTTTCAGTAAATATGTGACGGGTATACCTACGCTGAGGATAACAACATAGATGTTGAAATACGTATGCAGAATTTAAAATGTAATACTTTTGTCATTTTGGGTTTATAATAATTTATTATAATTTATATATGTGTTTTTTTATAAAAAAAAGTGTAATTGTTCTTGAAAATTACTTTTAAGGCTATCATCTAAGTAAGATTTTCTGTCAGAAAACTGTCTACCCTAATCCCGAGTACTAAAAGAGGAACACTACCAAGTTTCTAAAAATGTATTTATCTATTTTTACATTTTCATTTAGATTTTGGAAACGTAATCATGTCAGTAAATTGTATTGTTTTATTTACCATAAATAAAAGTTATTCACAGAATACCATATATATATAAAAAAACATGAGCAAATATTGTGTAGGTACCAATGTACCATAGACACAGATTTAATTGAGTGTACATGGGTGTTGGAAATTACCTAAACAAAAAAGTACGTAGTTAAAAGTGTATTATTTTCGTGATTTTGAGTTTATATTAATTTACGAAAAAGATAAAAATTGATTTTTATTATAAATTGGAAAATAATAATGTCAGTTTTAGGTTTCTAAATATATGAGTGTCATATGAAACATAGTTGTGTCCGTCCGTAAATAATTACGGATGTTGATTTGGTTACTACGGAGATAATATAATATATTATTTGTTTTATTTTATATTTTAAGATTATTGTCTAAAATACGTTTAGAAAACCTCGAACTTGACACGCTCGCAGATTGGGCTTTCCTCCCTTGTTTATATCAATATTGAATATTTAATGTAACGTTAAATTCAAATGTCGGTGAATTTTTTCTTAAAATGTTCGAAAATATGGACAATTGAAAAAATAAATAAATAAAATTAATATACTTGTGGGAAAGTAAAACGTGAAATTGATTTATGTTGTTATATTATACAGGTATGGAATGTTAGGACACGATGTGTACGTATATACGATGTTCCTATGGTCACACGAAATGGTGTAAACAAAATACTTGAAATGAACTGAAAACTGTGTGTACGACAAACAAGTAAAACGATCGAAAATGAATTTGAGGAAAAACGACGGGCCGTGTCCCGCACGCGGCCGGAGACGGACCGTACCGGGTTTCTGCGTGCAGGCGTACCAGAAGAACACGGTGACGGCCGGCCCGAACCCGGCGGCGCTGGCTGAGGCGGCCGGCACGTCCGCGGACACCGAGACGTGCGCGACGAGGTGCGTGCCGCTGGGCGACCCGCAGACGACGTTCGCGGCCATGTACGGCCGTCCCGGGTTCCCGTTGGCCACGGTGTACGGCGCGCGATTCCGGTGGCTGGTGCCGCTCGAGACCATCGACTACGACGTGTACATGCCGGCGATGGCGGACGGCCTGCGCAACCGGCCCCGGCCGTACGGCGCGTGCGCCACGTACGGCCTGTGGGACATGCTGGACAAGGACGAGACGGGCGACCGCGTGCTGTCCGCCCTGCCCCGGACCGTGTTCCCGTTGCGCCGGTCGCTGGACGCGGGCCCGCGCGACTGGGCCACCGTCGTCCGGGCGCTCAAGACCCTGCAGAAGCTGGCCACGGCGGGCAGCGACGTCCGCGTGGGCCACGCCCTGATGCCGTACTACCGGCAGCTGCTGCCGCCGGTCGGCCACTACATGCGGACGGCCGTGCACGTCACGTCCACGGACGGGCTGAACGCCAACGTCCGGTACAACGTGAAAGACCTGTGCGCCGAGACGCTGTCCGCGCTGGAGACGGCCGGCGGTCCGTGCGCGTTCGCCAACATTAAATACGTGATACCCACGTACGAGAGCGTTTGCGTGTGCAGTCCCGAGTTGGCCGCCGAGCACGGCAAAGGCCCCACGATTTCCGTAAACGTGTGACGCGCCGGACCGACGGAATACACCGAAACGACGACGTGGACGCATGAAATACACCGGACGACGATATTCGTCAAGCCATATTATACATAAATACACATATTTTATAACGTACCGTATTCGTACACGAGCATTACGTATGAGTCCAAACGTAAAATTCGTTATACGGCTCACTCGTGAAAATTCGTTCAACTGGACGCTCTGTCGTGACGACTAGGTACACCAGCCCACCTGTACCGTCGCAGAAGGAATTATTAAAACATTATTCGTCGCTCCGATTTCATTACTCTTAAATTAATTAATTTTAATAACACTGTAACACGTTACCTATACTTGAAAGTTACTTTGACAATAAAACTACCGTTTACGTGTGATTTCGATTTTGGCGAACAAGAATTTCCGAGTAATGTACCTATAATAATTTTCCGTGGAAATTTGGTTCCGATTGTGATATTTTAGAGAGTTTGTTATTTTATTCGGTTTTCTTAGTTTACAAGTTTTCTTAAGCGTAAAGGAAAACTTCTTCTACCTTGGAAAACAGAAATATTTTATAAATACAAGAAAAATATCTATTTTTTTTATTTTTTTTTTTTTTTAATCACATCTCTAATTATGGAATGGGGCCGTTTCCCCCTAGATATAAAAATATTATACTTTTCCTCCCTCCGATAAAATAAACCATCATCGTTATCAATGTAAACATGCATAATTAATTTGTAACATAATAAATAATACTCAAAGTTCACATTTTTGTAAAACTACCAATTATTATTATCATTCTCCTATAATATATTATATTATATTATATTATATTATATTTGAATTAGATATTGATTATTTTTTTATCATATTCATATTTTCCACTTACTTATACCGCTCTGTATAATATTTGTAAGAACCAAAAAATATTATTATATACTTATACGGGTTTTTGATTGCCACATCGGAGTCGGTCGTGGACTTTGTTTTCTTCCGTCTAACATTTGAAAAAGTAGGTACCTACATTATTTTTATTTTATACTTCATTTATTTTTATGCGGTTTTTTTAACAAAAATATTGATAAATATTAAAAAAATATTGTATAATACTTTATAACATATAAATATTAACAAATATGACTATTATATTAAATAATGGTATTATGTTGTTCCAAAGATGGAACAACATAGATGTACCATCAAGATTAGTTATTAATTGTACATGTGTCAGTCATCAAGTAGATACACATATTTTTGTTTGTAGTTATTCCTTTTTATTAATATTATTATAACTTTATAAATATATTACCACAACATAGGTATAAAATAAATAATGTTATTATATACACACATTTTATGTAAATGATATAGGTAGGTACATATAGGTATTACATAATATAATATATATATATATATATATATATGTATCTTCTCCTTTGCCTTCTCCTCCAACTATGGGTAGTTTAAGATGATATTCTTACATGGTAATAACTAAGTACAATAGTCAAATTTTTACAATTAAAATTAAATTATATTAATTTTTAAATTTCATAAATATGAAATGTTTAAAATTGTGTATTTTATTTTATTTATAATATCTACATTTTTGTGAAATATAATTTTTATGTAATATGTTTTATCTTCAAAAAAGAGTAGGATAGTCAAAATTTGTTATCACGATCATTTTTAGCTTTAAAAAAAATACACTAATTGAAAAAAAAAATTTTAAATGTACAATTTTGAAAATGTTATTGTGAAATGACAAGTTTTTGAAAACTTGAGTTTTTTTTACCTTTTTGAATTCAGCTAGGTACTGAAAAAAAATCACTAAACCAACACAGGTATGAAGTTTTCCGAAAAATCGGTAGCTTCCAGCAAAAAACCAGTAGGTACCTACTTACAACTATCTGGACACCCTCCAACAATTTTCATAGTTTATTTACAATTTTAGCGGGGAAAAATCGATAATCCATTGAATTGGAGCTGGGAAAATAATTTAACACTGAACAATTTAAGTAATATTGTAAAAAATTATATATAAATACTATAAAATTGTGAAATTTCACAATTTTGATATTTTTCATTGTAAATAAATGAAAATCTAAGTGTAGGTAAATTTGCAAAAATGTTTTAAAAAATTGTACCTACTTACCACTATTCTGTATTATTGTAATATTAAATATTAATATAAATATTATATAATAATTTGGAATAGCAAAGGGACCGAGGATCAAGGGTATAACAACACAGTCAGCTCCCATTAGACTATATAGTAGACATAGACCACTGTAGTATACTAGTAGGTATAACATAAAAGATTTAGGTACTTATTAAACTAATTGATAAAATCGTTAAATTTAAATTTAATATAACTTTAAAACCAAGTATAACCGCCAAATTCTGACTTTACTATTATCTTTTTTTACCATAAAATACATATTAAAAAAAAAAATTCCAAAAACTATTTATATTTCTGTAAAATACCTATTAAGAATTAAATTAATCAAAATTAAAAATCGCTTTTAGTAGCCAAAAATGGCTAAATATTTTCAAAAATTTTTTTGCCTTTATAATATGTATAACCCGTCTGCGGCTTTGGTGACATCACACGTTTGGCCAGATCTGCAGGGATTCAAAAATATTAATTGAATAATGTGTAATAGCTACAATGTGCAACTTTTATATTATCATGAATATTATTGGGTAATTAGTATTTTGCTGGGAGTATTTCTTAGAAATAATCTCAAAAAAAATATGTAGGCAACACATATGTGCTTTCGAAATTTTAATAACCCTACAAATTTACAATTGTAACGGTCACCAAGGACGCAGATTAACTAAACGTGTTATACGTACATACGTTTTTGGTGAAAATTACATGTTTGTACTTTGTAGGTCTATTATTTCCCCGAAATTCAAATACATTTCATACCAAAATAATACATATTATCGAAAAAGATTAATTAGCTATTAAAAATTATTTTATAGTTAGACCAATTCTTAAATTTTTTTTGTGTTTAACTAGAATAGCATATTTGTAACACTGTATTCAATTTTCAGATTTTAAAAACTAAAATTAAGCCTATTATGAATTAAATTTCTCAAATTTGTATATTGCTATAAACAGCCTAAAAATAGGTAAAGATTTTTGAAAAACTTTTTTTTTATTAATATTTTACGTATATACGATTATGGTAAAAATGTCAAGCCTCAAGCATCAATATTTTCGGTGTAATGAAGAATTTTTACCACAATCGTGTTTACTGATTTTTATGCTAATTTTTTGATAGTTTTTCTATTGGTTTATCGAAAAATTAAAAAATCAAAAATTACTTCTTTAAAGTACCGACTAGATGAAATTTGCTACCGGAAACCGGGTAAGATTGTAAACATTGGAGTACTCCTACTGGTAGAAATTTTGTACACAGACATGAAAATAATAATAATAATAAAACACATCATCGTAAAACCAATACATTCCTCGCTTCGTTCAGAATCTAAAATATAATAGATACTTATAGCTATGATATGTATTGTTACGTGCGAGCCCTTGAACCTCGTAGCACACTTTCCAGAGACGTATTTTTGAAGACGGAGATAAGGGTTATTTAAAATAAATTATTTAAAAACAAATATTAAATTTTATTGTTCACATAAAATCACACACACACGAATTAAAAAAATATACAAGACTTATAAAAATAATTAAATTATTCAAAGTCCAAGAGTACAAAATATTCACAAGTATGAAAAAACGACTATGTCCAAAGAATAAAAAATATTCTAAGTCCAAAAAAAAAAAAAAAAATACGAAAATATGAAAAAGTTCCGGAGAGATGTAATTTCGAAAAACCGTCGAGCGTGAAGACTATGTACTAGCTATAGTGGCATAAGTCGTAACCGTGGTGGGAACCCTCTTTTATAATGTACTCAATGAGCATATTTAAGCATTGCTCATCCTACACTTTTCGGGGCAACTCTTTCCAAACTAAATGGTCCCCTTTTCCTCTGCTAGGGATTAATCCCTGTATTTTTAGTGGCGGATTTTCAAAAAGTCTACAGTACAATAACTTATCATTACTCCTCGCTTGTGTCAGAATTTTGGTACACGACCGTCGTATACAGTTTTTATGCATATCGTTTGACAGGTTGTTTTCCCATTAGCGCACAATTATTATATTATATAATCCTAGGATCGGAGATTATATATATATGTCAGGTCATTTTTTAGTGAATATTCACTGCGTGTCCAGGCATCATTTCCGTATTAGCCATAATATTGGTTCGGAGGTGGGGGATTTATATTGAAAACCGATGTTTAAAAATTATTTTACTTGGGTCAAGACCATTTATCTCATTATTGCTACTTTGGCTTATGCACGGTACCTAATGATTTTTTGTACATTAAAGATAATACTGAACCATTTCTTTTTTTATCCATCGTATTTACACTCTAATTATTAATATGCAACAAATAAATAACTTTTTTATATTATAGAAAATTGGTAGATACATAAATTGTGTGGTTTATAATATTTCAATTTTTCAATCATATTATGTACATAATAGACATACATTAAAGCCATGATTATGTGCAGGAAAAAGATATAGAAAATTTAAACATTTAAAACATTTCATAACAGATGGTGTTCAATCTATGCTTTGATAAATACAATTGAAAAAATTTTTTGACTACCCAAATGTTTGTTACAGTCATGTAGGGTTTAAACTATGTAGTTAAATATACCTTCCTCCATGAGCACAGAAAGGTTGGTGTGTCCAGCACTTTCATATACCTACATGGTACACAGAATAAATAGTTCCCGCGGTTAGGAAATATAAGTTAATATTACTTTTATGTTCAATGATATAAAACTGATAATGTTTTTAAAAGACAAAACTTGAAGTCATAAATTACTGAATAAATAAT
>JAIPRL010004583.1:0-37055 GCA_025469235.1 Pemphigus obesinymphae | reverse complement strand
AAACGGTGCCGAAAGCTGTTATCATCCCAGACATTTGCCATTACTGGGCCGACATTGACTGTCAGTAATGCGCCAGCGTAAGTGGGTACTGGCACAATACCGCACCCGTTGTTAATTTCTGATTGGGTATTTAAATCTATAATTGTGTAAATCAAAACTGTTACTGATATCTATAATATTTTGAAAAAAAAATGTTTTACAATTTTTAAGAGTTGTATTTGGAAAAAATGTATTAAAGCATGATTTCAGTTTCATATTCAAATACTGCATTTACGATTATATAAAAATAAGACAATTAATGACATTTAATTGGAGAAACTAAATAAATTTCAAATTAAAAAATTATCACACATTTGAACTTTAAACTTTGAACATTAAATAAATCACGAACTTAGAAAATCATATTTCCTACAGAAAATGGTGTCTTATCATTAATATTGTATCCGTTACAAAAAAATATTTTTGAAGTAGGTACCCATTAATATTGGTATTTAACGAAACTAAAACCGACACGATTCGGAAGTTTTTTTTTATAATTATTATAAAAACAATAACTTAACCAAAATCCAAAATCAGAACTTGAAAAAATTAATAAGTACTGTTAAAAGCATAAAGGTTTTAATCCACGAAGGACTCGAAACTATAATGAAATATATTATTTTATATTACACGTATAACACAAATGGGTGATAATCATTATAATAAATTATAATTATAACATTAATATTACTTTTTGCTTTAAACTAGAATTATTCTAAATTAATAGCTAGTTAGTAGGAATTTGAAAGCACTTAAACTTCTAAACTTTTAGAATAATGATGCATGAAATATATAATATATAAATATTATTGTAGTAATCATAACTCCCTATTTCCACCTTAAGCTGCATGAGCTTACAGGAGTTAGGTTTACCAAATCTGTAACCAATTATATTATCTAATCTGTAATGTTTGTTTGATTTTATAAATAAAAATAAAATAAAAAAATACTTTTTAATATATATTTTTATTATTCATTCTTTTAAAATTGAAAAAAAATAAAGTAAAGTTTAAAATAATAGATAAAAATCATTAATTGATCAAAATCAAAAACTTAGTTAGAATAGTAAAAATATAACCTTATAGAGTTATAACCTTATCTTAAAGCGTTATACTATAAAATACCATTGATATACGAGTACATATTATAGGTATTATAATCAGTGATGAATAAGTTTATCAATATAGGAAAATTTGAGGATTAAAGAAACCGGATAAATTACTTGCAAACCCATTACAGCACGTGAATATATTTTAATAGAATTTAATCCGAGGCTTATGGGCTTATAATCATTACATACTATTGTATTATTAATACGTGCTAGATAATATATTATAATAATATGTTTAATATATTTAATGCGTGAATCGATTAGATAATATATTTATTATATGTATGTAAAAAAACAGTTCATGTATATGTTTAATTAAAATAAAATTGAGATCGGGCTTTTATCTCGTCTTACATTTTTTTTTATCGTATATTTAATGAAAATATGGCACTATAACCATAATGAAAAAAATATCATAATAACAATACATAATGTATCGGACTTTTAAAATAAGTCTTGTATTTAATTTAATTTTTAATTAATATTTTCTGTGTTTAATCTTAAACTGATCGAATATTTTTGGATCACCTCCAATGGCTCTTTCCGATGTAATCACGTCCTGCAAGAATGACGACATGTTGAAGTTCAAGCATGATACGCCACATCTCTTTTGTCTTGTATACATCGCTATAAAATAAATTTTCAGAATATAATTAGTATAGACAATATGACTAAGTTTAACAATCAGAACTCACTATGGCCTTTTTCGATGAATGCCATTTTTCTGGAACAGTTGTACAGCGTTATACTATTTTGATCATTAACCACTTCACTATAATAAAGAAAAATTATGTCATAATAGGTAGAAAAATTGTTTCGTAATACTTCTATAGGTACTCAAATTGAAACTTACTAAATGTTGTCATTATTGAAGAAAGTGACCGCAATGGGATCCCTTTTTATCCTCATGTAATCTCTTACTTCTCCTGGCAAATCAGTAGGGTCCACCACCTCACCCGGCCACCACACGCGGTTTACCAGCTTGACCCAAACTCTTGTGCCGGGATCATACAGCTTAAACTTAAGCGTACACATGTTCTATACGTTATCAGCTGAAAACATTTCAATAATATTATTATCTAATATTTACAACAAAATTGTAAATAACAAATAATAAAATATATGATAAGCTTAGTAAAGTTCTGTATTTATTAAACTAAACATCGATTTTACATATTATTATGGATATGGTAGGTTCTTTAATTATACATGACTTGGCATCTAAATTTTATGAGTTTTAATAATGTAGGTAATATTTACTACTACAGTACTACAGACATTTTTTAAAAAAATATATACAAAGTGTAGACAATCGTTACCAAAACGAGTTTATTTATATAAAATTATATAGTATATAGTAATGAATCATATATATATGAATATATATATATATATATATAAATTATCATTTATAACACATAAATGATCAAATATCCTTAAATAAAAGAGTGAATTAGTAAAATTATGTAAGCACTTCAATATTACTAGACCAAACTTAGGCAACAATTAACATTTTGTTGCAATTAAAATTTATTTTGGTATTTGCACAAGTCACAGTATTTCAAGTTTTCATTATTATTAATTTTATTAGACAATAATGCACAAAAAAAAAAAAATATTATTAATCTTATAAATAATCCTTTTAAAGACTCGCTATGGACTAATACAAAATAATAACTTATTCGTAGATGTTTCTACTGTATAAATTTATAAATTTAGTTCATTTAAATAATTAAGTTTCCTGTCATTAAATCAATAAAAAATTAACGATAAATTAATTAGTTAAATCTTCAAAACTATTTAATTTCCACCATTGCATAATAAATATAATAAAATATTAGAGTACCAAATAATTTTTTTATTCCTTATATTTTATGTTATTCAATAATAAATTTGTTTAACTCTAAATTGGCCATTCCGTCATTAATGATTATATTCCTATATATTATATTATATATGTATTTATCTATATTTACAATCAACAGTAGATAGATGTGATGAAACTATAATAATTGTAAAATGATAAATAAATGTATAAAACATCAAATTGAAAAAAAAAATTATAATTTTATTCGAAATATTTTGAATTTAAATCACTAATATTATCATATTTACTATCAATATTTATTTTTTGGTCAGTACTCACCGGGACGAGAGCCAAAACGGCGATTGTCAAAGGAATCAAGGAGTCTCCGGTCTTCCACCAGATCTTGAACTCGGATGAAATCGCACTGGTCGGTCGGTTCTAAGAGATACGACTGACGCGCACTGCGAACCGGTGTTCCGATCTCGGTTATTGCCGAACTGCGTACGCTTGGAGCGCGCAAGTTGTTCACTCGTTGTATGATCCCACTGTGGTCGAGCACGTCAGATGTTGAGTGGGAGCGAGATACGAGAATATCGTAAGAAGGGGACGACATTGGTCACGTTACAATTGGAAAGATGGACCTATAGGTACGTATAGATACTTCGCCCACCGTCAATACTCAAGACGACAATTTTAATTGTTATCGCGAGTATCGTAATATCATTATTGCTTATTGATGTCGATTTTCCAATGAGCATACTCGAAAGAAAAATATATTAGGTTAATACGTAAAAATAATGATAAATAAAAATCTTACTATGAATATAATATTTATAAATTTTAATATTATTCAAATAAAATATATTATAAAAAAAAAAATTGCCTTTTAATAATTAAAATATTTCTAAATATTACTGAACGCAAACTTCTTATATTAAAAAAAATATATATATTATATATTACTTTATTTGTAATGAAAATAAATAAAAATAACGAAATATTTTAAAAATAAACTATAAATAATCAAAACTTTCTAGAAAAAAACCTTAATTAAAAACACCTATAAATACAATAAAATACCAATATTATCCATACATTCTCATTTAAATTGTACTGCACATTTGCATTTTCTTATTGCACCCTTTGTGTCGTACTGAAAACTAAAATTGGGGCTGCTCTTTCTTTGTAGAGAATCATTTTTACAAAAATTTAAATTAAAAATCAAAATGCTTTCCTTAACTGCTTTGTTTGGAAACATTGAATGAGTATACCATATGCATATAATATATTATAGAAACTAATTAAGTATTAAATTACATATAACCCAGTGATATATTTATGGGGGGCGAGAGTAAATCCACTCTTTGACATAATTTTTTTAGCAATAACTACTGAAAAATATATTTTAATAAATAATATTACAATATAAAAATACTTGATATATCATAACAAAGTTGATAATATAATTTTTCAAATACAATAGCATATACTTTATTAATTTACATGGTCACTTTTATGGTGTATAGAAAAAACAGTTTTAAGACTAAATTCTTGGAGTTCTCAATTTTTAATATTTTTTAATATTTTTATATCATTGTTAAAAATACAAGTTTGTACAGTAAAAATAAAAATAGGTATTATTAGTTATTTAAAAGATATTTTATAACAAGATAATTATGGTAATATGAAAATTTCAATGTAAGTACCTATTATAAAAACTCAATGAATTTTTCACCTAAATATAGTTTTAAATTCTAAATAAAACAAAGGATTCCCTCAGTTATTTAACTTTTAGATTAGAAAAATTTATCCAACTGGTATATTATGTGTAATTTTTATTTATTTCTCAATTTATCATTAAAATTTAGAGAGAACTATTATTGATTTTTTAAATTTTTTGATGATGCGTAAAAATATTTTAAATATATTATTATATAAATATATTAATAAAATATATCACAAATAACGAAAACACATGTTATTTCCTCATATATGCTTAAATAATGTTTCCAGAATCTTGACATATTCACAGATTATCTATTTTCTTATTATAAATATTTTATGTACCTATTTTTTCAAATTATTATTGCCAGTCATTGACTAGATATTTTAGTTTTAAGCTTTAACATCAAATAAGTTTCAAGTTACAAAATTATCTTAAATTATATGTCATTCTCCCTTAAATTCCTTGAAAAAAGGAATGTCCGTATCTGACATTATTGGAATTTCGTATTTCTTTTCGAAATCTTTATTAAAATAATGGCAAATGTTAAAATATGTAGTCACTACAACCAAAAACTTTAATGTAAAATACAAACCGTAAAATGTAATATTTTCATATACATGAAAAATATACTTATATATATTTGAGAGGATGTAGTCAATAAATAATATGGACTATACAAATGCTAATATTTTAGATATATTTATTTAAGGATATTACAATTTAAATTTGGCACAGCGTTAAAAAAAAAAATTATCCACCCTATAATAATAAGTGACAACCTTATAACATATACATAATATAATAGGTATATATACAGTACCTACATAGGTATAATGTTAGATATTAAACGTTCTTTAATTTTTATTGATCTAAATACAAATAAAACATTTTAAAATTACTAAAAAAGTTTGGTGCCTAAAAAAAACGTTCATATCTCTCCCTCAAGAAAAATCTAAATACGCCACTGGTTGTAACTGAAGTACAGATATCAGATATTTTATAAGATATAATTTATAAATTATACATTGAAGTATGATAATAATTGTTATAATTATTTATGATTCTAATGAAGTGATAAAAAAATAATGTATAAAAATTGAGTTATTAAATTTCACTTTTTGGTTTTAAATATAAAGTGATTTTTAATTTTGTAGAGAAAAAATTGATTTTACAGTTATAAAAATATTAATTTGATATATGATTTTGATTGCATATTTGTGTTTAAATATATTATTTTCACAATAATTATTACAATAAATCTTATTATCATTGTCGGGCATTAACGAATTAATAAGTTAAAAGTTAAGTTTATTCTAATTTTTAACTTAACTTACTTTTGATTATATGGACTTTTAAATATTGTCCACATACGTGACTTAAAAGTTTTTAAATAATTCGGATGGGTGAAATATCACTCGAACCGAAACTTGTACTGGTAACTACAATTCCTTTAATATAACTATTCCTACTTACGCCCTAAGCTACTAAACTACATAATCCAGATGATAAAATGTTCGAAATTTTTGGTATTAAACAATATAGATAACGGACGGCGCCGAATTTCAACAGCGATAGCTATAATTGATATACACATAGCCAATTTCGTGAGTTTGGTGTTATAAAACTACCGCGCGAGAAATGTTGAGTGATAATACCCGGATGGTATTTTCAAAAATACGTATTAATTTGCCAGTAAGAAATACAAACAAACGGAAAAATCTAAAAACATTACCTAATAGAAAGGGAATACACTACGGACGCAAACGAAAATAGGCAATGGAATTAAATAAATAGTCTAAAATAGTCTAATAAAAACGGTGAATTTTATTTACCATTTTATATATAAATTAAATATACCATATCATATATTAAAAAAAATATTTCAATCTTACAACTTTATTCAATTAATACTAGAAAGGGATTGAACAGTTCGAAATTCGAAAAATTAAACCGAACTTTAAGAGTTCGGTTCAGGTTCGGAATTTGAACTCTAAGTACTAAAGTACTAAAAAGTGGAACCAAACCGAACTCGAACTTTTTTAGAACTTCAACTGTGACAAAATTAAAGTAAAACTGTATTAGTTTATCGTTTTATTATTCAGTGTTCGCTATAAAGTACCTACTTATAAATAGTATAATTAAATATTTTCAATTTTTACACACACCGATTTTATAGTATCGATTGACTGGTGTACGGATATAATACCCATATAGAGGTGCTTCCGTTTTAACGATTACAATATAAATTAAGAATACATATATATAAATACAAAATATAATGTTTTGTAATTGTATACTTCCCTCGTAATATAACAATAATAATATTATTGTTCATTCAAAATTTGCATTTTATCATAACCTATAAATCATCTAGAAAACAAACAACTTGAACCAATACTTAATTTACTCGTATTACTGTTGAAAACGTACCTGAAGTTTTCGGTATAATATAGACACACTATAGATTACATGATATTTTATATTATATCGTCAATCATGTATACCGATTACCGGATTTAGTGTTCTTAAGTTTATAAGTACATAGTATTTACTATTTAGTATTCGCACTTATATTTCCAAGAAGTAAGGTACCTATCTCGAAATTTTTTAATAAATAGAACTATATAAAAATAATTTAATAAAATACAAATTTCATATATAAAATGAATAGTAAATTAAAAATTATATTGTGCCATTATTGTGGCATAGGTACAACACGTAACTGCTTAACTTATTATTAATTTATTAAAACCTCTTTAACTATATTTCTTATATATAATATATATATTATACTAAATATAAAATGCTAAATACTCTTTTTCACACGGGTGCCCGAGAAAAGAATGGCAAAAAAATATTTTTTGTGTATAATATACATATGAAGTAAAAAAAAAGGTCATAAACTCAATTTTGGCTTTCTCCAGAATTAAATAGTAGAAACTATTCTCCGTTTTCCGTCGGAAGTGGTCACATTACTGCAGAATAAGAAAATTATATACAATTATACAATATCTTATATTCTCCTATTCTGTTGCATTATGTCCGAACACTACATAATTATAAGTTCGAATCCTTAAATGTCATATCGATTTTTATATATTTTATTTATATATAAATTTGTTTTTTTTTACCTCGATAATCCGTAAATATTTGGACAAAACATATTTTAAAATAACTCTTTTAAAACTATAGTAGTTTTGACAAAATTTCATGGGAATTTCATTTTTTCTCTTATCTTTGATTTTATCCAATATACTTATATATTTAAAAACTTTATTAACTAAGGCTAAAGAGTCGAGGAAATCAACCCAATTAATACCTCCCTTAAAACCGCCAATGTTTTGAAACTATTCGCCCACTGGTCGTTTTAATATTTCCGGGCTTTCGTGAACACCGTTTGTCCGTAATCAATAATTGATTATACCTAACAAGGTAGTATCATTGATTTATATTACTAATAACTATATAAATATAATGAATATTTAATCAATGCTAGTCAACCTATATAACAAAATACAAATAATCTTATTATTCAAATACAATTTGGCACCTTTTTTATATGAAATTAGATTTCAATACGCGTTGAAACATGGAATAAGAGAAAAAATTATTGATTTACTTAAATTTCGTATTCAGGCTCGATATAAGTTTAATAGTTTGAGTTCGACACTAAAATAATATTTCGATTTGAGTTCAGGTTCGGGTTCGAGTTAAAGTTCAGCATAAAAGTTCGGTTTGGTTCGAGTTCGACATAAAAGTTTGGTTCGGTTTCGGATTCGATTTTAAACCTCATAGTTTGGTTCGACAACTAAATTTTGAGTTCGACCCACCTCTAATTAATACATATATTTATAATATAATATTAAAAAAGTCAGTGTTAAAAGTGGGAATGATATCAAGAAGTAGAATGTTTAAAATTAAAGAGTACTCTCCCGTCCTGTATACTAAAAATCTATTATTACTACAGTTGAACACATTATTCGTCTAAAATATAAGCTATTATTTTTTATATAATTGTATTCTTAATTATATATATACATTGTATTGATGTTGTTCCAAAAAAAAATATATATATATTAAATACATAGCAACTCAACACTCCACAAGAAAATGTTTATATTAAGTACGTATATAAAGTGTCAAAAAAAAACGTTTATGTGTGTATGAAAAATCGAATAACATGTAATTATAAATGACACGTACATGACTACATGTACCACGTCGTAAAAAAAAAATATATATATATATTGTCAACACTTATAATTACATATAATATTAATGGTTATTATAATGTCAAATTTATAAATATTTTTAGAAAATTGTTTACAATTTCATATTTTAAATCTTTGTTCATTAAGACTGTATTCATAATAGGGCATTGTAATAAATAGATATAATAAAATTATATATATTGGTACTAAAAAATATATTTTATTATAATTTATAAGTACCTGTATATTGCACAGATTTTTGCATAATAATAATTCATAATTAAGTGTTAAATTCAAAATTAATATTTATTTGTGATATTCAATATGTAGCTACTTTGAATTCTATAATTATTGTTTAATATGCAAAACCTTATAACCCACAGCTCTATTAATATATATGAAATTTTACATAAAGCCATACAATCATATACATATTAAATAAAAAGTTATAGTGTATCATAAACATTGTAAAACCATTGATACTTATGAACAAGTGTCACCTACAATTTTTTTCACTTTTTTAGTTAATATCACCAATAATAAGTTTAGTTAATGAAAAATCAAATGTAAAAATTGAAGCTCAAAAGTTTAAATTAACTTATCTTTTTATTTATAAAAAAATCTGAAATTAATTTATTTTTAGAAAGAAAAAAATTATATTATAGTAATAGATCTCCTACCATATGATTGAAATCTTCATTTATCCATTTAAATGGTATAAAAAAATTAAGTTTTATCTAATTTCATTTAATTTTAAATTCAAAACTTCAAGTAAAACACAATATTTAGGTAAATCCAAATATATATTCATAAATTTGTTGGAACAGTCACTTATAAAGATATCTATTATCAAAGTATTGAAGTTTAAAAGATTGTAATTTGTAAATAAATAAATATTTTATTCTTCATGTAAAGAATAGAATTATGTTGCCGACTAATATGTTATATTTAGTGTATGGGTAATTTCATATAAGTTTATAGAGTGTCAAACTACATAAAAATTAGTATAACAAAATTTTTCACCCGTTCAATAATTGCATTCCGAAAAAAATGTTTACGCATTTATCATCATTTGGGTTTTCGTATTATTTGATTGAGCTAGACAAAAAAATTACAAATCAAATCAAATAAAAATATAGTATCCATATCATAAACGTAATAGTATGAAATATTAATCATCAAGAACATCATACACGATACAGCAGCAGTGTAATCGTGCCTTTATTCTTATTTTTATACTCGTAATTTATCGCAGTTAAAAATGGGTTTGTCAATAAAAGAAAAAATACATGATAATTAATTGTTTTAAGTTTTTATTTTATAAACTACTAAAAATGAATATAACTACAACATTGGTTTTGTTGTTTAAAATCATGTACCTAAGTATTATTTTAACTGTGAAAATAATTTTAATATAATAGAACAATCTAGAAGGCCTGAAGAAAAACTATTAAATCGGCAAAAATTTGTAGTTAATACTCTTAAAAGAATAGCTACAGAAGATATTTCGTCAAACCATTAAAACATTTACATGAAGAATAAAAATATAATGACGTAAAGTAATAACAACTACCAATGTGGAAAATTCAATTAAATATTCATTATGTATGTACAACTGTTAAACTAAAACTACCAAATAGTATTTCTAAACTACACGATTATTTATGTGTGTACGAAATAAAAATTAATACACAAGAGGATATTTTATATTAAATCGTGTAGAAAATTTTGTATACAAGAATTTTGTATATAATTTACAAACTTCAGAATAATAATTACGTACCTCCTATATTTTTTTTACTACCAAACAAACACACTGAAATTTATGTGCAATTATTTATATATTATTAACACATATTACATCATTATAATACAAAATATGGATTTATGTTTTCTCCTACATATGTTCCCACATCAATTTTGAATTCGAATAGGAATAAAAAATATCAAAATAGGAATTTGAATAGAGATAAACTAATTGCCATCATTATTGAATTAATAACTATAAATAAAACGTTTTAAATATATATAAAGATATCAATATTAAACATTGAAAATGATTTTCTGATTAAATTCAATATACCGATATACAATCTCTTTTCAAATCCTCCGATTACTGTTAACCAGTATTGGGTAGTATTCGTATTATGGTAGAAATTATAAATTACTGTAACGAAAGTCTTTTAGAAGTATTACAGTAGTAACTTATTAATTCTTATTATTAACACAAATTTAACAAAATTATTGTTTTAAAGTATTAAATAAACAAATAAAATTGACTTAAGTAGTGATTTTTACGTTGAAAATTATAATATTGCAAATAATATAAGAATAAAACAATAAGAAAAAATTCAAAGTTTTGTCAAAACCGTATATCTAATACGTGATTATTTTTAGAGTATACAACACGTACTCATTTTATTAATATATTATTTTATATAATGTATATTTTTTATATTATTTTTAAACCGTTCGTAGAAATTTTATGGTGTCATAACCCGTAGTGCCCGCATGAGTATAATCGTTCGTGTTTATATTTAAATCAAAAGTACAAAAATAAATAGAGGCGGTCGCGCGTCGGTGTTAAGATCGTTTATTGCTCCCTATTATAAAACCGTTGCTGCAGGTACTTTGACGCGCGGAATTTTGTGAAATCATCGTTAAGTTTTCGTGTTCGTGACTTTAACAACCTATTAGTTTTTACTTTTTTCATTCATAACGTATTTGTATACATTGAACACGTGAAATTTAATTATCATTGATACCTGTTAACTAAAATTATATAATATTTAATTTAGTAGTCCATTACATTTTTAACATTTCGTGGGCTCAGAATAAAAGAGTTGAAACTGTCAATTTTGAAAAATATATTTTTTGCACATACCATTTCATTAAATTCTTAACCATCTTTAGGTCTGACATACTTTTTAAAATCATTTATATTTAGTAAGTTGTACAGAATAAAAAATGCTAACTCTTGATTAGAACTCTTATCAGTTAATTATGCTCATCAACAGATAACACTATTTTATTCTGACTACTTTGTAAATTAAAATAATTTTATCTAATACACCGTTTTCTAATGTTAGAATAAAAATATTCCATATCAAACACATTATATCATTGGCAGAATACTTTCAATATTTTCACATAATTATTATATTTTTTTACAATATTTTGACACTACTGATTTATAATTTTACGTGAAGAACTATTTTATTTCGGATAAAAGTGTTAGAATGATTTTTATATTTTTCCTCAATCAATTTAAAAAATGTGAAATTTTTGGAGCATTTTTTTTGTACCATAAATTTACATCATTTTACATATCACACTAAATCAATATTATATTAATTAATGCTAAAATTAGCCATCTTTAGCTCAATTTCAATGAATTATTGATTTCTATCTGATGGGTATATTTATATTTCATATTTTGAAGTATGTATAGTAATAATGTTATTATATACTTAATATTTAAATACGTTCTTATGTATGCCTGTTTTAAATATGTATATTATTTATAAATATAATCAATTAATATAATATTTTGTTTATTAATTTTGTTCTAGTTTGTAAAATAAATGTAGCTTTTAGACCTTTTGCTATATCAAAATTTTAAGACTATGGCTGGCTCGATTTTAATTCTATAAAACCTTGAAATTATTTAACATATTTTCTAAAAGTTAAGAAGTTAGATATTCCATATCATATTGTAACGTGCAGTGATAATCTGAACATCCGCAATAAAGATTAAATCCAAAATTATAGGTAGATATGTTACGAAGGACATAAAAATAACATATACCACAAATAAAATATCATGCTGTCATTGATATAGATCCCTCGTTATAAGCGAGTACGTGTAAGTAATATTAATATTTTCGAAAAAAGCAATATATTAAAATTATATAATGTAATATAAACCTACCTCGACAATAAAAACGACGATCGGACGAATAGGTTGATATGACTCATACTTAAATATATATACGTATATATTACAACCCATTTAGAACTAGCTAACGCAACTGCATAGACTCCGACCCTAGAACTATATAATAATATAATTGTGCGCTATCGAGAAAACAACCTGTCAAACGATATACATGAAAACTATATACGATGGTCGTAAATCCATCACCAAAAATACCTACAGGTATTTATTATTAACAGAGGAAAAGGAAGGAATCATTTAGTTTGGAAAGAGTTACCCCGAAATGTGTAGGATGAGCATATAAAAGACCACGGTCAAGTTACGTAACAATAATATATATGTATAAAAAAAAATTACTTCATGAGTGGCAGTCAATCAGACCACTAAAATAAAAATTTTAAAATGAACAAATTAAAAAAGAAAAATGGGCAATGTTGCCAGTGTAAACCTAGTAGCCATATGAGTTTTTTTTTTTTGTAACCACGTAGTTGGTCAAACCGAAAAAAACTAGTGTTATTCTAGTTCAAACTAATTTTTGCTTTTAATCGACTTTTTAGATTATAGATAAAGAATTAATAAGGTTAAAATTATTCAATGTAGAGTTTATTGATCAGCGTTTTTTAAACTTTTAAACGAGGTTTATTTAAAAATGCTAGGCAGTATGCCCGTATAGGTTAGATTATAAACCACATTCTTTGTAATAGCATTATTTTAGAGGATAGGGATCTATATTTGGGTGCGTGTGTCAAAAATATTAAAATTAAAAACAAGTCTTAATGCAAAAGGTGTTACGATATTTATTTTGAATATTACAATATAAATATATATATATTATTTATTTATTTATTTATTTATTTATTTATTTATTATTATATCATGGGCAATGCCCAAAGTACAGAAGTATAATATGTAACAATACAATTTAAAAATTAAAACTAAAAGTAATACAAGAATTTATAGAATAAAGCATTAGAAGCAGTCATGTTATATAATATATACAAGTTACATTTGGACTAAACTATGACAAATATGAAAACATAGATCTATTCAATATTTATAGGTTTTCCCTTCTTTCTTTTTAATAATAATAATTACACTATTGCCCTATAATTTAAATGTTTAAGAACTTTAAAATTACAAATTGAAATTGTGATGAATTAAATTTTTTTAAATCAAAGCTTTTATTTTATAATTTTGTAAATCTGAATTTTTAGAAAAATGTGAGTAGAATTTCTAAAATTAATAGTATTAATAAAAAAAATTAAAGTCTAAAATTATTTATTTTTCAAAAAATTTTTAAATTTCATGAAAATAAAAATATTTTTCATTTTTATTATTTTATGTGTTTAAATCAAGGCATTATGCTTTTAATACCAGTTTCGATTTTTTGGAAATTAACTTTTCGGATTCCGGTTTCGGTACGGTTTTTAAAATTTCAGAAAAAGAATTTCAGTTTTAGCTACTAGTATTTTACAGGTACATTACAAAAAAAATTTATAATCCAATAAACAAGAATTATACGAGGTTAAAAAACATAATATTTCATTGATTCTATTATCTACTTCATGGACCAATTTATTTGTATCATAAAGTAATTTAATACATATTTATATATATATATATTATATATTATTTATATATATATTATATATATATTTATACCTTTCCATGTTCACTTCTAATAGATTCGTACTCCATTGATCATGGATGAATCTTTGAGTTAAATTTTCACTGTTGAATTTTATGACATTTCATGGTATTTTATTTGTTAAACTGCTATAATATATTATGTATTAAGATATATGAGTATTTTAAACAAGTCTAGTAGGAAATTCCGAAAGTCAAAATATCGGTTTATAATGTATTACCTACACGAAATGTAGACTAGAGTTGTTGAAAATACAAAAAAGCATAAAATTTACAGTAAATAATAATTAGTATGTATTTATGGACGTATATAAAATTACATATATATAGGTAGATACAATTTCATCATTAGGTAATAGGTAATTTATTACCGTTACAATGTTATTAGGTATATTATGTTATTATGTTAACACCATCATACACAAATGAATATTTTCATTCACCACGCTACCACCACCGGTCAACCATACACACACACATTTCAAGTAGTATTATTTGTTTTTTTTTAAATTTTAATGTATTTTATTTTATTATTTCAATGTTATTTCAATATAGGTGTTGTGAATTATGTAACCGAAAAGGCCCACGCTCAGTTTTATTATTGTAAACATTATTAGTTGTGTTATTTCAACCACTGTGGCTGTCGTGAAACATTGTCAAGAGCGTACTTTTCTTTATACATCACTTTTTGTTTTGTTTTGTGTGCTCAAATTGCATTGAAAAATAGATGCGTCACGCCAGCACCCCAACTTCAAAATTTTGACTCAGGACTTCAATAGGATTTTGTTATTTATTTTGTAACGATATGTAACCGTGCAAACTTTTTTTGTAATTTAATTCAAACTTCACAATTCCAATTTTAGAATACAGGTATCTAATATATAAATTAAATTAGATTTATTGTAATTATATTACAAATAAAATAACACAATAATAAAATCTATTTCATAAAATCGATATGTGTCAGTAGATAAGTTATGGGTGAGTATAAAAAACAAATTATGTACAGAATCAACAGCAGATTTAATGAGGAAATTATCGATGCTGGGCATTAACGAGTTAATAAGTCACAAAATAAGTTAATTTTAACTTTTAACATAACTTTTTATATTTGATTTTTTGTTAACTTAACTTATTTTTGGTTCTATTAACTTCTAAATAATGAGTTACTTTTAAATAAAATTAATTTAAGTTAACGTGGAAATAATTGATACATTTTAATATCATATTGTGTCTATTGTCAAAATTGTTGAATAAAAATAAAGTTGTTTATGTTATTTCTAATGAATATTATACTATAAAAATTATTTATTTCCCAAAAATATAAATAAAACTAAAATACCTATGCCCTATATATATTATATAATAATCTCCATGAATTATAAATAATTAAGAAATATATTAGATTTCCCATCAATTAATAATATTTATGAAGGCAGGTACTGATTTCTATGAGCAATTTCCATTTGTTAAAATGTTGAAGAAAAGGGTAGTATGTAAACATTTTATGAGCCTATTTATTGTTAGTTATAATAATTATTTTTATAAATGTATTGTATTATTTTGACTAATGTTATGTTATTGATATTCAAAAATTTTAAATACTTATACTTAAAAAATAACAGTATTTCCAAAAAAAGAAAACATATACTTAATTATACTAGAATAATGAATATGTTATGTGAAAATGTTATATTGACTCATACAAAGAAAACTAATCATTTTAATTATTTTAAATTTAAAAATTATTTTTATTTTAAATACCATTTTTCCCGACTATGATAGTACTGATAGTAAAATATGTTTAAAACTACAAATAATATTTAAACTTAATATACTATATTAATTAGGCATTCCCATATTACCAAGTTTTAAGATTTTTTTTAAATTTCAGGATAGTCAATACTGTGTAACCAAATATATCGATTAAAATACAAAATAAGAATAATTTTTCCATAAATCGATATACTACACATATTATGGTTGTAAAAATTGTGTAATATACTAGTTTTGATTTTAACTACAATGTTGATTGTCAGTTATAATTTACCTGTATATCAGTTACTGATTTATAGAATTTAACAGGGTAAAATGGAGGAGATTGTTTTGGGCTTGAAACCATCTTGAAAAATGGAGAAAAATTAAAAAAACATTAATAACATGTATTTCCCGCAAAATTAAAAATCATTTTAAAACAAAAGAGAAAGATTAACATTAATTTATATTTAGATGTATAAAATTTGATGACACACATGAGTGTCACACATTAATTTTAATTTAATTTCAAGTGATTTTTATTGTAAAACATGGAATACGTAACAAAAATGGGTAAGATTTTAAATTACATGACCCGACAAAATATATATTCCTATAGAAGAAATTCTAAAACCACCTTCTATAATAAATTTAGAAGATTGTTCTATGACTTATTCTGCCAGATATCTCGCATTCAAATGTTTTAAAAAATATAGTTTTGATATTTGTGAAACTCAATTGGTTACTGCAAAAGTATTAAATGAAAAAACCCAAATTTTAATATTAAATAAAAATTATTCTTCATTTGACACAGAGCTTAAATCCTGACTTAAGGTTTTAATATTATTATAAATTGTATATTAGATATCTTTGAAAAATATTTGAAAATGTGAAATATGAAAAGAAACTGCGACAAAATGTAATGAAAAAAATAATCAATTATGAAAAAATAAAAACATGAATTGAGAATAATACCGATTGTGTTGAACATAAAACATATATTGTAGAACAACTTTTAATTTGTAAGATATTTTTTTAAAAACTCAATTATACTCAGTGACATCAAAATTAGCTAAATTTGAAAAATTGAAAATTTTAAGTCATTTTTAAATCCTTATACAATTGTTGATTATTTTTAAAAAAATTTGTTTCTACCCAAATTATTTTTTTACATTTAAACCTTTATTATATAACATAGAACACCATAACATTAAGACTCCAATTAAGACTGCGTGTTATTTACTTTTATACATATTTATTATTTTAAACTGACAAAATAAAAATATTTTTACAATAATTATTAAAAATGTTTTTTTATGAATTTATTAGAGTTGACTATATATCGACAGACAACTGGCCTATTAATTTTTTCCCTTTGATTCACTACAAATAAATAGAGGATTCCGATTTTTATTCTATAGAAAAACAAGCCAAACAGTTTTAGTCGTAAAACAACGACGCAAGCATTTGTCAATTATACATTAAAAATATAATTGTGGTCGAACGAATTTCGGAGAAAATTATTTCAGTATATTTTTCAATTAATTGTTATAATTTTAAGTTACGTAAATACGTTTAAAATACTTGTCATACAATGATTCAAAATAATATGAAAACAATATCTACAAAATTTTACGATTATGTATGTACGTATTACAGGGGCGCATTAAAGTTCAATGTATGTGGGGGACAAATATAATTTGCCGCCCCTAAATTTACACTTAACTAAAATTCCTTAATATAATTTAAAGGCACACGTAGGAGAGGAAAGTTAAGGAGGGAGATCCCCAAAAAATATGCTTTATGTGTTTTTTTAGAGGGAAGGGGTGCAACGTGATGAAATACACATTTTAAAAAACATTTTGACATACCCTATTTAATTTATTGTCAATTTTTATAAGCGAGTTTATAAGATATTTATAGCTTATACTTTTACAGTTTACCTATGTTATTCACAAATTTTTAATGAAAATTTTTAAAATTCTTCTAATTTTCAGCAAATTACGCCCATGTGTGTATATTAATTAAATTAAAAATTAAAATAAGTTGTCACACATTAATATATTAAGGTAGGTATCATAAGAGTATTAGATAGTTACTAAGAGATAATAATATACTATTTATTATATAAATTATAGGTAGATACTACGAGTACTTAGGTACATATTTATTAGTTATTAATAAATTGATTCAATAAATTACATTTAATATTCAATAAAAATATAAAACATGAGATTACCTATTAATTAATTAGGAAATAGGAATACGTACCTACCTTGACTTTAAAAAAACTCTCCAATTTAGGAGTTATTTTCATGCATTTTTCTTCTTTTTCTTTTTTAGATTTTGATATTTTTCTTAACTATGAAACACTTGGTTTTTTTTTTTTGTTCTACAATACCCGACATCACCTAAAAAAATAAGTATTTATAATAAAAGTTAAAAAGCGTATCTAAAAGATGCACGATCGAGTTATTATTGAATATTGATTTATATATTATTGATTTATAGTTTATACTAATATTACTTTATATTTTCGATAAACAGATAAACATTTATTTGGGAAGACGAGAAATATGAAATATACAGGTGCAGAGCACAACATAGTTATAAATAACTTTTTATTTTCCGTGGTAGGTACTTATTGGTCGCAGCCACTTCTGGTTTCTTACATGAACATTGAACACCATTGTCATACCAACCACTATTATTAATATACATTTTACTTAACTACTACTTGGTACTGACTTGATGGTAGTAAGTATTCATATAAAATAAAAATTACGTACAAAAACGATCAATGACAAAACAATTTTAAATATAATATATTATTAAGGCGGTTGAAAGCGATGTATTATTTCATTGAATTAGACCTAAAGATTTAGATTAAAATTTTGAATGTTCTTTACCTAGAGAACTTTGGAAGCAGAATTTTTATATTTTGACATTTAAAAGAGTATTCAATTTTCGGAAATGTACAAATTTTCAAAAATCTTTGTCATATGAGAACTCAATGATATATATTATATTATTATATAATACAAAATTCTAAATTTCCATGATCGGTGTGCCGCCCGGAGCAAATGCACCCTTGTCCCCCTCTTAATGCGCCCCTGTACGTATACAAAAGAGAAACCCGTATTATCGCTGCTATACACTAAATGTACAGGTGGGTAAAGTTGTAATGCAATAAAACCGTGACGTCACGGTCGATCATAGTCCACCAATAATAATAACAAGAATTTAATTTAAAAAAATATTATTTGTTCATACATACAACGCTATCTTTTAAAAATTCATAATAACATAATTTTAGTTTCTGATTTTCCCTATACCACAGCTTATCTATATATTATAAAATCAATGCTATTATACAATTATAATTTTTAAAAACATGTCTTTATAACTTTGTTAATAGGATATAGAAACTTTTATTTAATAAACATATGATTATTACCTATATAAATTTATTTTCCCTCCAAAAATATCTAATGTATAGAAATAATAATATAGTATAGATATAATGTAGGAAATCACAAGTATTATAATTAATTATTATTTGTCAATGAGAATGAAACAGTATACTAAATTTTTAAATATTAATACCATAAAACAAAATAAATCCAAGAAAAAAATATCAAAACTCATTTTAACTTGAACCTCATTATAAGTTGTAAAAATATAATAATTTAAATAATAATAATATATCCTATGTATTGTATAATTAACTATATTTTATTGGGTGCATTCGTAATTCCCATTGTAGTATTCCTTATACTATGATTCCAATGGTCCATGGTGCATATCTACTAATTAAATATTAATGTTCTATGATATTATTATATTAATATCATGACGAAATAAATGTATTAATTATTTCGTCATGGTTAATATTACAAAATAAATATACATATTGTAATCAATCATAGATTGTAAATATCTATTATCAAAGATAATAATGGTTTAAACTTTTGAATAGGTTTTATTCAAAAATTAGTATGACCAAAATTATATCAATTGTGTATTACTAGATTGCGCATCGTATGATGTGGTGCCCACAATTGCCCATTACCTACTCTTGTTTTTTAAATATGTACATTGTCCAGTCCTGTATATACATCCGTGAATATTACTAAACAGAGAATATTATAATACCTACTATTATTTACATTTGCATTAATGAAATAAACTAAACCATAGATAGTGCCACCATTATTATATAAATCATATTTTATAGCATATAATGTATTAAACAATTTAACATGACATGTATAAATATATGCAAATTTTACAGGAAATTTGTTTATTAGAAAATTAAACTAAAATTATAATAAATCTTTTTTATTGAAAAGTGTTATTTTTTAATCAAAAACCTGTCATCTATAATTATTGTAAACTTTTATAAATAATGATTCTATAGATACTAGTTATATTATAATTTATGATGTAACATAATATACTTGTATCATAATATGCACCCAATAATTTTAACATTGTTCTATAACATTTAAAATAAGAGATCACTAAATTTGAAGCACTTTAACGGTAAAACCAATATATAAAAAATAAAATTTAGCAGATTTGTATCTTGTATAGGTACGGTAGGAATGTAAAATTGGTACCGGCACGAGTCGTCAACGATAACTTATCACGATAGCATCTATAACCATTGGGGTTAATACAAAAAATATTCTGTATGTGACAAAATAATTTTGGTTTGTAATAAAATGTTGTTAGTAGCTCAAGAATAGGTATATAATATTTCGTGAGACATTTTCATACGAAAAATGTGTCATGAGAGATTTTTCTTACGAGACTCAACAATAGACCTCCGAGCCGAATAGTATATAATCACAAAGAATGTACATTTTACTATAGGTATTTATAATAAAAAAAACAATCCATCTACATTTTACAATGATTAAAAATCATTCACAAAACGAGTAATGTCTATAATGTTCTATCGTGATAACACGATATTTTCGATATGTTCCGAAATGTGGCCCAGGCCGTATCATATATAATCTTAAATTTGTAGAGAAGAATATAAATTGCATATTTTAATTAATTTTATATATATATATATATTTATATTTACAATATATATAATTTAATTTATAGGGCCAGATAGACCCAGCGAATTACTGAGTTAAATTCAGTGGAACACTTGATATTTGAGCCAATTAAGTTATGTGTGGCAACAAATATAAAATCACAAAGTGAAATTTTGAAGGTTATTAATAGCCATTAGGTATTTATAGTACATTAAGAATTGTTTTTAAAAGGCCTCATACGAGCAATATGTTCTCTACAAATTTGATAATAGGAAAATTTACCATGTTGATATAAGATGAAAGCAGCACATAAGGTGTAACATCATCCATTTTCCCGTGCATGGAGAACTACCAAACCTGGTCGATCACAACAATCTTCCTTTGCAGTTCGATGTTATCTGCAATACAACTTTTCATATTAATATCTTCAACCAATATTACCTATTGAATAATAAATATATTATTAATATCATGCAATTGTGTCAAGTCAATAGGTATATTTGAAGATAATTGATTGTAAATTAAATAGTAAACTAGTTTTTAAATCTACATCACTTATTTAAGTGTTTGGTATCTGACATGGTTCAAAATATTTACCAGTATTTTTACTTATTTAATTATTAAATTAGACATTTTTCTAAATCATTATCAGTATTTTATTAATCAGCGTACGTATGATACGTGTCGCGCACGAGAACGCGTTTCACTCGCATATCAAAAAACGCACCGGGTATAATACGCGTCTATGTGAAACCGCCGATTTAAAATAATGTAATCCTGAACGCGATGTATGAAACGCGCGCGTATGATACGCGTCCATGTGAAACGAGCTTAAGACCCAAATAAAAATAACTGGGAGGGACACAAGTGGTTTGTGCCCCGCATCGCCGTATATTCGTGCCGATAGGTAGGGACAATAATTATTGAATTTTATGCGGTGATTTGGAACGCAGCGGAATTGTGACCATCGCCGCGTAGTCTACTGTCGTATGTGGCTAAATTAATATTAAATAATAATTGTTAGTTAGGTATATCAACTGTGTGATTGACGAAATATTATATTTTTTATTAAATTGAGGTTATTGATAAATTATTTTCTTTTATTCAATACAATATTTTTGTATTTAAATTATTTATATTTATTCAATATAAAAAAAAATAGCCTCCTATTGTCATAATAAATAGTTTTTCTTTCGTTTATGAATAAAAACGAATATTCACACAATGGGACACTGGTCACAGATGCCTTCTATTTGTGCATTCGATATTTGTTGCCGTCCAATTGCTGACACACTCACTTTATATTAAAAAATTATCTTTTAAATAATAATTGAAAAGCTACTGAGACATGTCAAAATAAGGAAAAATATGTTTCTGACTGGTTCTATATTAATATGTATATATATTAGATAGATATGTCACATCACTTTTTTCTTGTGGCGACACGAGCGTCTCGCAGGTGTCATAGTCGGGTGAAAATGGTAAAAACGATGTAATATATCGATTCATATGCGAATTTTGCAGGAAATATCATGGTGTATTTATTTTTACAGCTTTGTCAATATACTATGAATTAAAACTTAAAATCTTAGGTTTCAAAGGTAAACAAAAAATTTAAAAACTTTCGTCATTGGGTCACCCCACTGAGTATATGTACGAATTTACGATAGGAATTCCATTCAGAAACACCCTCTATATGAGACTGCATTAAAGTGATAGATCAATCAAGTATATGTTTTATCTCTTTATATAGAAATCTAAGTCTCTGATTGATCCACCAACGCCCAGTTCAAACTACTAATCGTAGAAACCTGATATTTTCAAAAAAATATATTTAGAAAAATAATGAAATTACGAAAACAAATGTTTTTTTTTCTTTATCGTATAATAAGTTTTAAATAAAGATCACGGTTATATAAAGACCCAAAATTTATTTTAAAATCTTAACGAAATCAATACGACACTGATAAATATCTTTTATTAGGTATTTATATATATTGTTTAGATTTAATTTTATTAGTGAAATGGAGATTTGCATTCTACTTGTACCACTGAGGCACTAATCACTATGTTTTTGGGTTTTCCGTTGTCATATAGTGATTTTTATTCGCATTCTAGTTTATTTAAAAGAGTTTAATGGGCATATTAACTTTCAGATACTTTAAAAAATTCAATTTCCGATTTTTCCAGTAGGTAGTTTTCATAAGTAAATTAGGAAATGATCAAAAGTTGTTATAAAATAGAAAGTAATAATATCAGACTTGAAATGCATACATTAATCATTATTTACAATAGATAGAATTGATAAATTACGCATTGACGTGTAATTTATAAGATATAATTTTCAAAACTTTTTGACCACTTTATGAAATTAATTTATAAAAGTTTTGTTGAAAAATTATGTGAAACTTAATTTTGGTCTACATCTACAACTTCCTAGATAGTTCATTCAAAAGTAATGAATGTTCAATTCATTTGAAAGAGGAATTTTGGAAGTTCTTTGCTAGAGAACAATGGAAACGGAATTTTTATATTTTACATATAACATTTTTAAAAAGGGTAATGAATTTTTGGAAATTTACCAATTAGCGCGCGTATGATACGCGTCGCGCACGAGAACGCGTTTCACTCGCATATCAAAAAACGCGCCGCGTATAATATGCGTCTATGTGAAACCGCCGATTTAAAATAATGTAATCCTGAACGCGATGTATGAAACACGCGCGTATGATACGCGTCCATGTGAAACGAGATTAAGACCCAACTAAAAATAACTGGGACACAAGTGGTTTGTGCCCCGCATCGCCATGTAATTCGTGCCGACAGGTGGGAACAATAATTATTGAACTTTATGGGGTGGTTTGGAACACAGCGGAATTGTGACCACCGCCGCATAGTCTACTGTCGTATGTGCCTAAATTAATATTAAATAATTATTGTTAGTTACAAAAGTAACATTATATAAATTATATGTGAATATATATGTGGAAGGAAAAACCAAAGAAAAGATAGAAGGGAAATAATGGGGAATTATATGAGGTGGACAAGTATAACTGCAGTCTGCAGGGATGTACTGCAGGGTATACGGAGGTATAAAGCGTATACCCACTTTTCAATTTTTTTCATTATCCAAACTTTTTAATTTGATACGTGAGTATACGATCGTGTACCTATGTATACTCAGTACTTCAGCCAATTTTTATTTACGGTCTATTGACGAATTCACAGTACTTAATCATTAAAGAAATATCTAGTTTTATTTATTACTTTTTCTTTATTATACATGATAACTGATAAGTAATATGCTTATGGAAAACAAGAATTTGTAAATGGGTAGATATAGCAACGGTATTATGTTCTTTGGTAGACATAGTTTTTTAGTTTAGACTTAGTTCTTAGGTAGCTGGTATCTTCATGAATATTGTAATTTATTGTTTGCTATATTCACTTTGGGAATGGTACCGAGCGGCAATGAATTTTACATATTTAACATATTGTTGTACCTTCATATTTTACAAACATAAATAATAACATATATTTGATTACACACTAAAATATGATGAATGTATTCAGGAGGATCAACTCAAAATAGCATAACATAACTTTCAATATAATCATTATGTACCTATCCATTTTTGAAAATTTTAAATGCTTGTAGACCGTGTTTAGTATGTCTACACTGTACACATAATACCTAAATTTTTAATTTATACAAATTAAAACATATAAAACATGAAGATATTATAATAATTATAATTTTTGATAAAAGATATTTAAAAAAATATATTACCTTTCTTAAAAAAGGTATTTATTAAAAATCTATTAAAATTAATACTTTGAATTTGTCAGTAGACCGTAAATAATAATTTGGTCGTAGTGGTGAGTATACGTAGGTCGTAAGTATATACTCATGTATCAAATAAAAAAAGTTTAGCTAGGTATACGCATTAACAAAAAAATTGAAAAGTGGGTATACGTCATATAGCCATATACTCTCCACTACATTCATATATCATATATGGTTGCACTGTATGTCTGTTGGTATGCTTATCAGATGTCAACAAATATTTCACTGACGGCCTGAAAATATACGTACGTATAAGTAACAAATACTAATGACTGGAGGACTGGAGTACTCTTGTCTATATTGGAGGATAAGGAAATCTAGATAGTTTTTTTTTGTGGTATAATATTGTTAATAAATTTTTTTATTTTTGTGTTTCAATTTACAAAACAAATCAATTTAATTTTTTTTATAATAATGGCAAATCGATATAAAGGATGTTGTGTGTCCATAAATTGTTTGGATGGTTCAATTTT
The DNA here is from genome assembly GCA_025469235.1 of Pemphigus obesinymphae. NCBI lineage: Eukaryota > Metazoa > Arthropoda > Insecta > Hemiptera > Aphididae > Pemphigus > Pemphigus obesinymphae. The sequence goes on along the minus strand of JAIPRL010004583.1, from coordinate 11,448 downwards.
TCAAGGTGAAGTAAGTGGTATGTCAGATGGCAACGATATTTTAATGTTAAAACGACCATTTAAAAATGGTATACCACTTACAGAAAAGAAGATTCAAATAAAGTACGTCAATATTATAACAGAATTGATTAGACTAGGTAGTGATACTTATTATTTTTTAACTAGAGCATCAACAATACAGGACCTTAAAATTATTAAAGTAGAACTAGAAAATGAACAAGTTGTTAGTAATCAAGAAGCCAAAAATAATAAGAATAATTTGTCTGTACCAAAACAAAATAATATCAAGCAAAAACATAAATCTAAAACCGTTTCAAATTCTGAACCTGGTCAGTACATTAGTATAAAAAATTGTGTTAGTATTATGAAGTAATAAAAAACTTCTAATAGGTACCTATATAAAAATATTTTATAATAGATAATATTATGTAGTTAAGTTATTAACTATATTTTATTGAATTTATATTGAAAATAGTAATAATTATGTTTATTATTCAGAACAAACGACACAACATTTCCCAAATCATAAAGAACGTAATGATGCATGTTTTGGTATATCGCTGGACACAATAGTCAAGGAAGATTTTGATTTTGAAAAAAATCTAGCTTTATTTAATAAAAAAGATTTTAGTAAAAAAATTCATAAAAAAAGAGAACCAAAATCTCATATAAAACTTTCAACCAAGTATAAATGTAATGAAAATGTATTACATTCAACTCCAATTAAGTATAGACAAGTTATAGTCCCTTCACCTGCTATAAATGAATATATAACAGGTAAATGAAACGTGTATATAATTTGTTCACAATTAATTTTATGGATTATCTTATTTTTATTTTTATTTGATCAACAATTTTTTAGATAATGGACTAGTGGTCCCTAGTATAACAACAGAATTACGATGGAAACTATTTAATCTAGTTGAAGAGAATGGTTTAACATCAGGCCGTCAAAATGAAATAATAGGTCGAGCTGCTACTGAAATGATTTTGCAACTTTTAAGGGGAGGCTATAGGTAAATTATCTATAACTATATAATAACAGTTTATCTTAACATAATTTTTTTTATATGTTTAGATTTAACACTAGAAATGAACATCAATGGCCTTGTATAGTGGTTTTATGTGGACCTAATCGATCAGGTGCAATGGGTGTAAATTGTGCAAGACAATTAAGCAGTTATGATGTACATACAGTAGTTGTTCTTTCTGAACCCGGATTATGTTGTCCACAATTAGCTAATGAAATGGCTCTCTATAAATTTACTAGCGGTACACTGATTACTAATGCAGCAGGTAATATGTCCAATATAAAATAATTATTCTAATTTAAAATATTTTTATTTTACAAAATGTAATATCCCCTACATTATATTACAAAGACGTTTAATTTTTGTGTGAATAGGTTAAGTTTATTATTATTTTTTTAAAAAAGCACTTCCTACCTATTTTTTTTTTTTAATTTCTTTACTACAATTAAAGTGACATAGTTATAACCTTGAATTACATTTTTTTAAAACCTTAAATGGCTATTATAAAAAATATTGACTATACCTACCTAATTTTTTTTTGATTTCTTTAATAAAGTTAGAGTGATGTAGTTAATCATATACTTAATTTTCAGCACTTAAAATGTATTAATTTGCCATAAAACACAGTTAAAAAAAAATAAAGACTAACGATTTTCAAAAATTTTTAAATAAACTTAAAGGAAGGCACAATTAACACGCTATTAAATTTTCAGGTCATAATACTCAAAAATTACCCTAAAAATGGCATAAATATCTCAAAAACTGTAATGGCCAAAATAGTCCAAATTTGAATAAAAAAATTTAAAATTCATTTAAATAAACATGAAAAGAATTTTGATCCATTAGTTTCAAAATGACGAAGAAATAAATTATCTCGATTTTACACAATCAAATTTTTTGTTATTTTGTTATTTTTGGTAGTTTTTCCTTACACATTAAAAAACTATTAGGAAAATCAAAAAATGACTTATTTAAAGTACAAACTAGATGAAATTTTCTAACAGAAACCAGGTAACCTTGTAATAATAATTGGTTCACATCTTCTGGTCAAAAAGTTGTACACAGAAAAATAAAATTAAAATAAACATCATTGTAAAACCAGTAGCTTCCTCGCTCCACTCAAAATTTAAAAAACCATTTATGAAAAATTGAAATAAATATTTAATTTGTTTATTTTTCTTAATAACAATTGTCCTAAAATATATAATATATATTATCTTATCTATAATTTATCATAATATGATAATATAATATCTAATGTTTTATTTGTTTTGTTTGCCTTTTTACTTTATTAATTTCAAAACAATGTAAATATGTATTTTTATTAAAGTAATAAAGCATACCTATTATGTATGTATATTATTAAAATATAAAATGAAATTAAAAATTGAAAAATTCAATTAGATTTCGCCTTGGTTTTCTCACAAAACTACATTTATCATTGTTGGAACAAAAGATCGTAATTTAAAATGAACCAAAATTAACTATTGTAAAAGAGTCGAAATCTAAAGATAAAATGATTCCTAGTATGGAATTGTACCAAAAAAGTATTAGATCTGTGGATGCGATGTAACTAATAAGTTTGTTTTTCGAGGAAACTAGTAGGTAGATAAAAAAAGTAGAATATTGGTTTTGCTTTATTTGATTTATGTTATTGAATATTATATAATATTTTCTAAATATGCATCACTAACTATTTTACCCACGAGCCTCCACTATAAAAAGGTACAAAATGTATTCTTATTTAGGTAAATTGCATTTTCAGTCATTTTATAAAATTTTAGTGCATATTTATATATTGGGTATACAAATTTTTAATGTAAAAGTAGGTAATTCAAAATATTATCTAAAAATTTTTTTTTATAATATTTTACTTTACTTTTAATTATTCTATTTATTATTTTGATAAAGTCTTTATTTTATCCACAATTTGAATAACCACTGTGGTGCGTCACTGGGAAATAACAACTACTATTTGTCAGTTGATGGTACATTGTGATCACATTTATACAAAACTTGTTTATTCGGAAAGCTGAAAGTTATATCATTGGTTCTCTCTCGCTTATGACACTCTTAGAAATTGTTAAATTTCCTTAAGTATTATATTCATTTTTTGTAATAAAATAAATTAATTAATTAAAATTTTAATTATTTTTTTAGGCCAATGCTGTTTAAGCAAAAAGCATTTTTATAGAGCATTTAAATTCAAGACATAATAATAATATATTTACACCTATATACTGGCCTATATATATTATAATGAATCAATGATTTATTTTTAGAGTTGTATGCTGTATTAGATCCAGATTTTGTAATAGTATCTTTAGCTGACGAACAAACTGATACTGTGTCTCGAGATATTAGTAACTGGGCTAAATCAGTAAGATCACCATTGATGGCCATTGATCCTCCATCACAAGGAACACCCTCAGTAACTGTAAAATATTCTCTAGCACTAGCTTTACCCTTATCTTATAGCAAATCAAATGGAAAAATTTATCTTTGTAATATGGGAATACCTACCCAAGTATTTCATTTAGCTGGAATACAATACAAACCACCTTTTGGTTCTAAGTCTGTAATACCCTTATATATAAATGAATGATTTATAATAATTGAAATAATTATTTGTGTTTGACATATCCTTTAAAATTTTTATTTAAGTAATTGAAGGGTGCGGTGCAAGAACCGGTTATCTTCATTTTTTTTCGAAATTCATGTTTTGAATATTTTTTTCTACATTTCGGTGCAATAACGAGGTATTATTGTTCATTAGATAAGCTAGTATCATATAAATGGAGATGTCTGGTATAGATTGTACGGTGCAATAACCGGCCATCTCCGGAGATAGCTACTTATTGTACCGAGATATGGGTAATACTATACATGGCACGTGGATGATAACATAATATTATTTCATCAATTATCAGATATAATATTAAACAAAATAATGTTGTTAGTTTATTTTTCTTTATTAATTTATAATAATAGTTATAATATTATTATATTCTACCTATACCATCATGAATGATGATGCTAAATATGACTGATAAAAAAGTGAACCTGATTTATATTTTAAAGAGGTCAAAAATTAAAATTCTCAATATATTTAAAAAAAAAAAATCGTGAAAACCAAAAAAAAAAAATAAGGGAAAAATACGAATATTGTTTGTTTTATTTTTATAAATCATAAGTTTCGGTGCAATAACCAGACATCTCCACATTTTTTTAGTGAATTTATTATTATAAATCAAGAAAATGTTGTATTGCTCTATACTGTGTTGTAAAACATAACTATAATACATAGTTTTAAAGTTTTACAGTTTTTTATTATTTTATGCTTCTATTTTCACCTTAAATAATTGTTATTAAATCAAAATATAAAAAAAAAAAAATTCATTTTGGTGAAATACCAGGTATCTCCATGTCTTTTTATTTTTATAAATTAAATAATGTACTTAAAATAATGTTAAATGTAAATATATAATATATATATATATATGTACAGTTATCTCTTTGTATGATGAAATAAAATATGTTTTTATTATATTTATACCCTTATTAGAAATTACATTATTTGGTTATTTGTTTCTGCTAAAAAATTTCAAAAAGTGTAGATGCTGATTCTTGCACCGGACCCTTCAATTATAGTTTTTTGTGTTCAATGAAATAATTATAGATTTCATGTCCAAAAATATAATTATATGCAGGGTTGGGCAGTATCACAGATATATTGAATATTGATGCATATCAAAGATACAATTGTATCTTGTATTAAGATAAATTTTTTCCAATATCATGTATCTTTTTATGCGAGTAGATACAAGATACATCAAATGATCAAAATTCTAATTATGTAGTCGGTAATTACATTTTAACATTTTTCTTCCTATTTCATATTATAAAAATAAAACAATGATTTTGATATTTGTTGTGAATTGTTCTAAATTTTCACGCTTGAATTCCATTATACCGTTATGTCACAAAAAGATGAAAAATATACAATATAATTTTATAATCAAATATGTAATAAATTGTATTGCAATTGTGACTGAAATACTATTAAATATTTTAATTAAAAATATTACGTACCTACCTATTATTATTATTTTATAATGTTCCAAATATAAAAATGTTTGATGTAATACCTATAAGTACCTAAAGTTTTAAATAAATTGTAAATAAAAATTTAAATAAAATATTTTGATACTTGTAGCTAAATACACATAATATGTATATTTTTATTTATATAATATTTTTAATATACCTATTTATATTTTTATATTGTTATTAATTTTTTTTTTATAAAACTGTAATAAGTAAGTAACAACCATTTGTACTATAAAATAATAATTGTATTTTTGAGAGTATCTTGTATCTTTTGTGTATCTTTAATACTTGTATCTTGTATATTGTATCTTTTCTACAAACAAAATGTATCATGTATCTTGTATCAAGATAATTTTTTTATAGTATCTTGCCCAACCCTGATTATATTTTTTTGATATTCCATAAGGTAATTTTATGATTGTATATCCAAAAAATTTAATTTTTTATTGATTTTAATAATTGTAATCAAATAATATTTAATAGCTTTATATATTTTGAATAATTTATTGTTATATACACACATAGGCACACACACACACACATATATATATATATTTTTTTTTTATATGATTCAAATATGTTATTTATAAGTCAATAATTATTTAATTTATTTATTTTTAATTGCAATATTTTCTATATACAATGTATTTCTTATATCATATTATTTATTAAAATAATGGTTTACTTATTTTATCAAAGAAACAAAAGCAAAATTAAAAATATTTCTTCCATAGAATTTTAGTCTTGAAAATTCTGTTTTTGTCATGGAAAAACAGCAAATAGATGATCTTTTTATCATTTATAATTTATTAATTTTGCGTGCTATATATGAAATGATGATATTCATAGTCTGTAATGATGGTCACTATTTAAAAAATATATACCCTAAAATATATATAGTGTAGTTCTGGTCGAGTGGCCTACACTTTCTGTATTTCTATATATTATATTATTTAACATTGTATCATGAATGTATAACATTATGTAAAATTTACAATAATAATTGATATTATTTCAATAGAGATTCATCATGATGACGTCGTTACCATTATTATTTATTGTTTTTTTTATCACAAGAGATTTTTTCATATTTATTTTTAAATATAATATTTAATGATATTGACTAGATTTATATTTCATTATTCAAAATGAAGATTCAGTTATAAGTTTTTAAGTAATTAAATCCTACTTTCCAACAATGAAAATGTATTTTTTATACAATTTATTTATTAAAATATAACATTTTATAATAATATAAATATTATATCTGATAGACCACAGAGCCCATGCTAAACTCGTAACTTTTTTTTTCAGTTGATCAAACTACAGAAGTAGAAAGCATGCTAATAAATAGTTCAAATCTGGAGTAAATTCCCATATATGAGTTTAGTATAAAGTTCAGTTTTTAATTTTTGCCGCATTAGAGCTTTGGTCATGATTTTGCACATTATTATCACAGCCACTTGACTAACCAAGGAATTTGAAATAACAGACACAATTAATATAAGGAACACTGTCCATATATTATTATAATATGGATCTCTATGGGCTTCCAAATATTCATAAGCCAGAAAATAGTATGAGACCAATAGTAACAAACATAAATGCACCAACTTAGAACTTGTCCAAACATTCAGTAAAATTGTCTTCCTTCAAAAATGATTAGCTATCAGTGAAAAATAATGTAAAGTTAATTAAAAAATTATCAGATGTTAAGATTGAAAACAATAATGGACTAATTTTATTTATTTTTTTTAATTGGTTAAAAACCATTAATACCCTTGAGGAACAATATACAAACCTGGCACATCCATAAAAATATAATACTTAACGAGTAAATTTTTCATAAATAAATATAAATAAATAAATAATAATAATAAATAAATCAATATGTCACCGTTATACATAAATTATTTATTTATTTTTAACTTTTATATCATAATAGTTTCTAACTTACTATTCAGAGTTATGTAACTGATAATTATCATCATTATCTTGAAATTCAGTTTCTTCCTTAGCATAACAGTGCTCCTTTAATATACATATAACTTTGTACACTTATACTAAAACTATAATTTCCCGTTATAATTGGAAATTAATTTAGTGCATCAACAAAAAAACCTCCACATATAATATTATTGGATTTATTAATAACACTAGCACTGAAAATATTAAACATTTACAAGAATAAAATAGTCATTTATTTTAATTTCACTATTATAAATGGTGTACCAATTAGATCTCCCAGCTTTTGAAGGTCAATAAGAATACGAGTGTATCATAAAATTCATCCAAATTGTCTTTTAACAGGATCAAATTACATGTAATGTAATTTTGTTTTTACTGGATTTTTTAATGAAAATTAGTTTAAATGTTGTTGTTTATAATAAATAGATATTCTGTAGTTTTTCAGTAATTTATGGCAATAGGCGTACAAGTGATTTGTAGAAATTAAAAATAGATTACCCTGAACACCACTAGATTTTTATTGGGTATTTGAAGACTTTTTTTTTTTTTTTTGAAAACATTTTTAGTAACATCACATAGTAGTAAAATAACACAAAGAAAAAAGAAACGATAAAATTGAACTACTTCAGCAAATGTCAGAAAATTAAAATTGGTAATCAAAAACACCATTTCTGATTAAATTTTTAAAATCAGTAAAAAATAAAATAAAATAATTTTTACTGCACTATCAATATTTTGTAATGAATAAGTGTGTATATAAAAATTCATAACATACTCTTCTTTATGGAATAAAATTAATTCTTTCTTTAATAAACTGAATTAAGATAAATTATTTGAAAAGTTTTCGGTTTCTTCCTTAGCATAACAGTGTTCCTCTTTAATATACATATAATTTTTTATACGCTTGTCTCTGCAATCTTCTTCAGTTTTAAATTTAAATAAATGTTGATTAGGATGCATACGAGCTCCGTCCCAAACATAAACATTGCAATATAAGATATACGTTCCTTCCCTTTAAAAAAAAAGTATATACCGATTTTTTTCTGGTAAAAAAAAAGGTATATATCGATTCCGTCCTTCATTTTTAAGGCATTATGTATCGGCAATTTTAAGAAAATTTACATTTATCAATTATGTTCTAATATATTTCAAAAGTATTTTAACTAATATCTTACTAGATATCATCTAGATATTTGTGATTCAAAATATATTTTCAGCAGTAGAATACTGTAAAAATAAACACGAAAATGATAGATTTTTAAATAAAAAAATTACGAAGATTGAAAACATACTTGATAAATCGAAGTTAAATGTAACCTGCAGTAGTTATAGGTTCTCTTGAAGTTGAAAAAAAACTAAAATCTGTTAATTTTACAATCCATGAGAATTTTTTCCGTAAAGTTGTTTTTACATATAAAATTGTACCGTCACTGGGCCCCTTAACACCGAAAATTAACACGTTTATATAGTTTCGATCAAGTAAAACAAATATTCAAATGCAAACAATTGAGCAAAAAAAAGAGGTGCTATTATGAGTTTAGATTTTCGCAAAATAAAATGAATTTGTTTGGCTTATCAATTTTCATGCATGCTTTGCACTTCTTATTAATACACTTCCATCGTTTAATATTATTTTTTAATTTTTTGTGAAAACAGAATGGAAATCCTGTTTAATAATTAATTGTTTTCCTTTTTCACTTAACATATGTGTATTTTCATTATTTATAATATCTATTTTATTCTAATTATGAAAATGTAATACTATGTACAATAAACCTGCAGCGTAAAACGACGGCTGAAAAATGTATTTTTGTTTATGTGTATGAAAACAAGTTTAATATTATCTTGATAATTTATTACCCATATATTATGTATAATATTGTATCGATTTTATCAAAATTTCCACAACTCAGTTACTCAGATAAGAAAATAGGAAAATTTTTCTTGTGCCCTGTAGGTACTGTTAAATAAAATTGTTCGCCAATTTTTGAGATTATATTTCCCGTTGAAGAGACGTCCGAATTTTAACTAAATATATTTACTAATAGCAAAACTTGGTCAGTAACATTTTATTATTTTTGAGTATTTTTAAATAAATATTGAAAATAAGGCACGATGAGCTTTGTGTCATGCCTTTGTCATGACTCAAAAAGAGAGACAAAGGAATACCGGTAGTAAAATATAAGTATATGGTATATAAATGTAATGATTCTTAAAATTGGGTAAGTATATGATGAAAAATTAGCGGCCGTTATATAGGAATATAACTGCACGATTTAAATATTGATAATTGCTCAATTGTATGGTATTATTCAGCTAACATTATATCTCTTGATGAGTTATGGCCTTCCTTCAATTACGGGTAGAAGAGTTCCCGGAATATAATTGATTCGAACAATCGACAGGAATGTATTTGATTAATCGGGGAATTTGTGTATATAATGTGTCTATGAAGGACATTATTGTTTTAGAATTAAAATTCACTAGCCTATGGTCTACCACACTACACACACACTTTGTAATAATTATTTTGGTCGTTATTTATTTTAAAACATTAATGAGAAAGTTAAATAATTGACCTTGCGTGAGCCTCCTCGGAGTGGTCACCATACAGCAACAAAATCACTGTAGGTACCCTAAACGACAGCAAGGAAAATTACGTGAAATATTTATAACTTATACTATTATATACAACTATTTGACATAACTGAACTTAAGAGAACAAAATTCATGAAATATTACGAGTGTGATAAACCAACCAAAACCTCCCAATATACTAATTTGTACGTAATTTGAATTATTTATTAAAGCAAGCTATATTATAACGCGCCTGAAATTAGCAATTTTAATGAAATTTAATTACCTGCTAGAGCTCTTCTTCTTACGATCGAGATGATTTTTTTTTTAATAGATAGATTTTTAGGTATATTACACGTGTCGTTAATTCAATTAATTAAATGTAACGACCCGAAGAAATAAATTACAAAAAACATTGAGAAATCTGGTAATAACTGGATGGACATTCTGTCATCTCAGAGATAGTGACCGTGTTGTCGCATTTATTATTTAATTATTTTAGTTATATATTTGGTCATAAGTATATTATTGAATGGCGCAGCAAAAACAATTTAATATCATTTTTTATAATAATGTAACTATCTACTATAATTTAATTCTATTCAGTTAGTTAAAATCTATATTATTTTTTTGTATACTATTTTAAAAATTTGAAATGTCCGTCATATTTTTGTACTGAGTATAAGACTAAATGTAATAAGATATGTTCCTATTTATAATTGATTTTAAATCTGGTAATATTAGCTGATAATCCATATATATTACAACGGACTAAGAAAAAAATAATGTACTATTGTGTACTCTGTTTTATTAATTTGAATAGAAGATTTAATAGACTAGAAAACTAAACAACAATTTTACCCGATTATGTTTATATATGTAACTATACCTACAAATATATTAAAAAATTTAACACCATTTAATACAAAAATATCATTTTGTTTTAAAACATTTAATATCGGATCCACACAGTATGCAATCATACACCAAAAACGGCGGTAATGTAAATATGCTTATATACACACATAAACTATAGTATATATATATATATCATGCGTGAATTCTTGTTTATAATGGAAACGCTATTTATTTTGTTCAATGTTTGCATTCTGTATGGACGTGGCTTAATATATATTATTTAATTTGAATTGAACAAATATTAGGTATTTGACAAACCTAATTTAATATCCTAACAAAATAAGGACACCAAGAGTGTTCTTTATGCGCAGTTGACCACAAACCAATTCCAATGACTTGTTCGATGATTTTTACTTTTGATTTTAAGATAAAAGCGTTTAATTAAATTTACTTCTAACATAAGCAAAATAATAATTCTGATTAGATTAAAACTTAAAACTTTAATTAAGATTTACACACTCATATTTTAAATAAAACGTGTTTTGACAACAAAACAACAAAATTATAAAGGCGCTGATAAAATTTTAAATGACAAATAACATGGATTAAAAATTAAAAATATTTAAAATAATATCACCAAGTTTTTTTTTGGAAATAATTAAACTAAATTTTTCTTTTTATGTTACAATTTTTAATCATTTTCTCATAATATTCTTAAAACTATAATTATACGTAATTTTAAATTATGCTTATGCTAATTTCGAAAATAATGACTTGAAATTTTTGAAATTTTTACCGAATATTTAATTTAGTAATATATTTACGTTGATTAAGTTTTTTGAAATTTTTTTGAAATTTTGGGCTATTTATAGACATTTTTAGTTTTCGAGGTTTTTAAGTCCTA
>JAIPRL010004582.1:0-37061 GCA_025469235.1 Pemphigus obesinymphae | reverse complement strand
GGAGACTTAACCACCCCCCCAAAAAATTATCCATAGCCCCCCAAATATAATTGATGTTGAATTTTTTCTTTTTTTTTTTTTGCCTTTTTACGCTTTTTATTTTTAAACCACCCCACAGGATTTTAGAGCTGGTTGTGCCACTGGGTATAACGTATTATAATAGGTACCTACCTATTATTATAATACCTTTGCTCAGTATTAATAATATCCCAGTCAAATAAAGTTTTCACTTTTTCAGTGTGGAAAAATTAGAGGCAAGCTGTATTATTGCGTACACCTTAATAATATATATTATAAATAACATGTAAAAAGTCCGTATTGATACACTTAGGCTTCAAAGGTTATTCGAGGTCAAAGGTCACAAAAGCCTTTTCGTAAATATTTCACTTTTATTTGTCGTATATCAAACAATTTTGTATGAAATTTGTAGAGGAGATAATTATATATAAAAAGGTAATATGCATTTTTCCTGTATTAGTATGATCGTTCTTGCGGTATACAACTTGCCAAATATCCATTTTTTAAAAAATTTAATTTTTATTTAAAAAAAAAAACGGATTTTTCGTAAACATTTGTCGTACAACAAAATGTTCAAGAATACAAATTACCTTTTCGTAAAATGGCAATGTGTATATCTACAGTAGCGGCGCTAAGGATAGGCCAGGTATCCCCCGATTTTCTATAAAAAACTACGATAGGTACTTTACTGTTTACTTTGTCTTCAGAACCATCAGAAACTATCAACTTCAATAAATTCAACTGAAGGTTCTGTTGTGAAATAATTTAAATATGCGTTATCGTTACTTTTCCCTCTTTTTTTTTTTTATCTTATCTCAGTCCAGCTTTACTCTTTCCACTTATTAGGTTTAAGATTTGTCACACTTACATCCATGATTTCATTTTTGGATGAAATACGGTTCGGATGAAATATTTTTCGTCTAAAATATGTTTCGGATGGTTTATTTTTCAACCAAAGTACGTTTCGGATCAAATACTTTTCGACAGAAATACAATTCGGATGACATATTTTTCTACTAAAATACGTTTCGGAATGAATATTATTCTTATAAAATATTTTCTACACTTTTATTTTCGACGTAAATAATTTCGAATTAAATACGATTCGGACAAAATATTTTCTGTTTAAATACGGTTCGAACAAAATACTTTTCCAATGATATATTTTTCGGACAGAATATTTTTCGTCCAAAATACTGTTCTTACATAATATTTTCGGAGATTTTACGCGTCCCCATGGCATTAGACTTAAGTCGGTTATGTTGTTCATTTTTAAACATAGAGTCTTCAAAATGCATTGAACATAACGGAAAGTTCTTATTCAAAACTGACTTATGAGTTGTCTTAAGATGTGACGATCCACAGTTTTCAAGCCAAACTGCACATCTATACAATTTTAAATAATTAAATATTAATATATATATATATATTGATTATCCATTTTATAAATGCTGAATAAAAAAATTACTTACCTAGAAGAATCCTTTGGAAAAGTAAAGTGGCTTGATAAAGCCGGATCTATTTCCTTACTTTTACAAATATTTATGCAGCAATTGGTTATTCTATACCTTTTATTTAAGAAAAAATCCATTGTAATAAAATGATGGCAAATGACAACTAAGATTCAAAATGTAATGTAACTGAATAGTGCATATTATGTATGATAAGCGCAGACAAATTACAAATGACAGCATAAGTAGAAAATAAAATCACAGAGTAGATAAATTATTAGGTTATAGCAAAGCAAAAGAATGTTAAAAAAATGCTTTTAAAATCATGGAAAAAAACAAAAAAAAAAAAACATTATAAAAAATGATATGAAAAAACATACGGTATCTATCATATCTATAGATAATATATATGATATAAGAAATGCCAAAACTTTGCTAAAGATCTATCAATAGTATTTGCAGAAGTAAGTATATTATTTATGTTGCTTTTAAGATGTTATTTATGAGAATACATTTTTTTACAATACTTAATTTTGAAGCTATTTATTGAAAAAACATCATCTCCAAACTTAGACGGTCAATCTTGATTCCACTTTATGGATTTTGGCTAGTTGAAAAACATTTGTCTATATTGTATGAGGGTATTAAAGGTATATTTAAGACACTTTTAAAGTTGTAATAATAATAATACATTTATGTTTAAGACGAAAGAAGGAAGAAGTGACATTGGCCGATGCTAATGTACCATCAAATTTCATTATGAATTCAGTGCTGTGAGCTTTAAATGGAAGGTAAATATTGCATTTATAATTTATTTCAAGATCATTTTGAGAAATTGTTTAGTTTATACAATAATTCAATATTAACAAAACAATTATTATAATAACCATAATAATATCAAATAAATTGAGTATTCAAGTTATTTTATTAATTTTTAGTTTAAATTCCATATTAAGTACTTTTTAGTAAATATTTTATATAATTATAGAAGTAAAACAAAACTATCGTACAATATAATGTAAGTTAATAAAATTAATATTCAAATGTTTTTTTAAGGCTGCACTTTGGGTAAGTTTTACGATATTCTTGAATAGCCTGAAAATTCACAAATTATTAGACATTTATGATTCAATATTTTATTTAATGTATATATTTACTTGTAAGATAAATTGTTTCTGGTCTTCATTTTTGGAAATTTTTTTATTGTACTCCTCCATTAACTTCACACTTTTTTGCATTTATTTGGGTTTGTTTATAAAAAATATTAGAAATTTGAAACCGTTCAAATACTTCCCATGATTTTTTAGTTAATAAGTCAAATGGAAGATCTTTATTAAGTAAGTTTATTTAATAAGTCATCAAACTTTGGTATTGAGGGGCCTTGAATTTCATTTACAACATCCTCTAGCCAGTACGACCTTTAGTTCATTGAAGATGTAAAAATTACAAAGGAATTAATATAGTTTAGCTTGTGAAATTAATAGATATTCTTACTGTTGGCTAAACCAAAATTACATAACTTTATTATTATTAAATAACCCACTACCTTAGCTAACAACATAATCTAGCGCTTTATCTAACCAATTTTTTATATCATTTTTACATGTTGTATGAGTTCTTAAAAAACTGTTTTTAACAGTGTCATTTTTAATCTTGAAATAATCAATATATCAAAAAACGGTCAGTTAGGTTGCTAGATAATGTTGTTAACTGTCTTTTGCTTTTTGTTTTATATTTCTAATTTCTTTGTCAGTTATTAAAAAAGAGAAATGCTAATACAAGCTTTTCATTGAAAATTTATAAGTGTTGTGCCCTCTAAAGAGTAATAATAAAAATTAATAAGACATTAATTTTTAATTTAGTTGTTTTTCTTTGTTTTTATTATTTAGGTGTATGACAATTTAAAATAGTTATTATTTGAAAATAATTAATTCAACATTTAAAAGACCTATTTGGTGGAAAGAGATAGCAGATCGTTCAGAATAATAATATAATATAAAATTAATACATTTAAATCATTTGATATATATTTTTATACATTGTTAAAAATTTGGTAGTTTTATTTCTATTTATTTGTTTGTTATTTTATTGTTTTTGCATTTATAATTGATTACAATATTCTTATATTTAGTTAATGTGAAATATGTAAAGCGGTTTAGATACATCTAGTATTTATATATATATGTTGTTATAGGTGTTTGGTGGTGTTTTGACAATTGGTGTGTCATGTCCATATAGTTGGTGTAAAACAATTTTTGATTTATATATTATTAGTATTTATTGTAATATTTTATATGAGTTCATCAAATACTAATTGTGATCATTTAAAGTGGAAAGAATGATTTTTAAATTAAGTTATAAATATGACAGATTCTTAATTAGTATTTATTGAGAGATCATATGTAAAAACTAATTTTTACTGAAAATTTAGTAAAACTAGGTATAAATAAAATTATTTTTATAATTTGAGTACTTGTGGATTTTCTAATAATAAAATGAAGAGTCATTTCCACAAAAAATATTTACTTTTATTTGGTAAATACTTATTTCATCGTTTAAGTGTACTGAAGATGGTGACATAGTTACCAAAATATATATTTACCCAATAAAAGTAAATATTTTTTGTGAAATTGAGTCTTAATTTTATTATTAAATAAAATTGTTTGCATTTTTATATTTTTTTAGTTTAAGTTAAAACTAAGAGTAAAATTGCGTTCTTACAAACACCCTTAGGTAGTTAGTTGTAACTAGTTTTAGTGAATTCTGGTTTAAGCTGATTGCGGGTATTTACTGCAACATATATTATAAATGTATATACTTTTTTTTTAAGTATTGACACTTGATGTTAACAGCAATTGTTTCCAAAATATTGGAGTTGTTTATCTTAAATAAAATATTGTAATAACATATATGTAACTCTAAAACATTAAACGTCTTTTTGTGGTCATGTTTTTATTATTATAAATAAATTCATGTGTCATTTTTCCTATACAAATGTTTGTTTAATTTATTTCATTTTACATTCTGAGTGGAGCGAAGAATCTAGTGGTTTTACAATGGTTATTTCTTTTTGTTTGTAAAAAATTTTTTGGGTATTTGCAATTTTTTTGTGGTAAAGAGGTTTTTTGATGACAAATTCAGTCTAGTTGGTACTTTATAGAGGTAATTTTTATATTTACTCAGTATTTTTCGTAAAGAAAACATCCTTTTTATGTAGTGTATAACAAATAACTATAACAAATAAAAATTATCATGATTACCAATTAATTTATATGTATATATGAATAATATACTGAATTTATGATCAGAATCGTTTTTTTATGAAATGAAATGATTTATCATTGCTTTCAAATTTAAAATAATAATAATACACCATCCTGTATTTATCTCATTATTTTCGTACCTATAGTCAATATTCTTCTAATTTCTCAATTTATTATATTTTTATTAGTTCTTTCATCTTGCCAATAAAAAAACTCGGTAATTAGTAAGAATATAAATCCGTTTGGTATCAGCCTTAATATTTACTATTAAAAATGAGCTAATGAGGGAAGGTTAACCCTTGTATAGGTACTAAAATTGATTTAAACAAATATAAAATAATAAATATATACTTATAAATGTTAAATGTAAATGGACAGTCAGTGCCTATATATAGATTTTCTCTATATAAGCACTCTAATATAATATAAAACGGGAAATAAAAGATTTTTATTACGAGGCAACACTGCAGGCAATTCAGCTTGTTATCAGAAATATTGAAAATGTCCATTCTGATTTCATCTATTCTGTGGTATGGATACCCAACGGGCTATGGTAAACACGTAGCCTGTTTTGCCGGACAGATTTAACATGTACCTTTTTTACCTGTAAATAATTTTTGGGCGGAATTTACATACGCCCGGCGTATAGCTATAAGTTATAACCATAACGGTTTAACTCGTATTATGTAGGTAGGTATTTCATTCATAAAAGGGAGATATTTTTGGTTTTTAAAATTAAATTCAAAAATCTTGAAAAGCGTTTACTACAATTTTGTTTCCATAACTATTACAAATTTTTGATAAAATATAATAATATATTAAATATATAATCCACAGTAATGCTTATGTACAGTGGCGTATACTTAAAGGCTGTTATAATGGAACTGCATTGGCTGTAAGAGTGGGGATAGATTATGAATATTTTCATTATTTTAGGATACGTCTGTGACAGATTTATCATATATGGTTATCTAGATTATCATCTGACATTATTACCCGTATTTATTATTATAGATAATAAGGGATGTTCACGTGTATAATTCTCAGGTTCGTCGAGAGAGGGGGTCGGGGTGATTCACCGGGATTTTCATCATCACCGGGGCCCGGGATTTTCATGAGGGCCCGGATATATGAACTGAAAAAAAAAATGATTTTATATATTTTGAAATATATGAGTAAGTTTGAATGTGTTTTGATATCTTCCATATGGTTCAAAATTCTCCAAGCTATAAATGAGAGAAATCTAGTTCTTCAAGAGATGAATGCTACCATTGATGTTGAAGTCATGAACCTTGAAAGTTTACTTGCTGGTTTGCACTTTTACTACACTAACTATTTCAAATCAATTTTTCAATCATTGGTGGAATAAAATACAGATTTTCTCCCATTAATAACTTGAATAAAACATTTTCATTCTTGTGGCAGCACAATGATATGAGTGTAGAAGAAATTCAAACTGCTGCAGACAATTTTATAACAAAATATTCTGTTGACGTGTCTCAACAATTGTCAAATGAAGTTACCCAATTGAAAAATATATATGAAGCAAATTTTAAATATCATTTATCTCTATTCGAGTTATTAAATGCCATAAATGTAAAAAGTTAGGGAGATTCTTCCCAATCGTGTGCATCGCTTTACGTACCTATATTCTGCACCCTACCATTTTCTGTTGCCAGTGGTGGTTCATTCAGTATTTTAGGAAGAATAAAAAACTTCGATCGATTCTACTCAACACAAAGTAAAGTATCAGGACTAGCCGCCCTGTGCTTAGAATCAGAATTGGCCAGAAAATTAAATTTCGAGGATCTTATTAAAGCATTCGCTTCAACTCAAGCTCGGAAAACCCATTTTTAAATAATAGCTATAATGTACAAGGCATTTTATACTTTTACAAATAAATAAAAATATTATATTAAATAATGTTGTTTTAATTTTTAATTGTGAATATCGAACATGTATGTAAAATATTGGGTAAAGGGGGGCCTGTGGGTCACTATCCCCGGGCCCCGATTTTCTCTCCACGGCCTTGATAATACTCTAAGAAGTAAGGACGTAATATGATTATTATTACAAACGAATATAATGCAATGTTTGGAAAGAATGATAGTCATGGACGTACATTCATTTGTTCACGTTCATATTATTTTTGTGAATGGCATGTGAACGCAATTCGCTTCTATCAAAATAAAGAAACAACGTTCATATTTTTAAGAAATTTAGACGACTTTCTGGCTGTTAAAATTAAGTTTAAATATATATTGATTTCGCTACAAACCTTATTAGATTTAAATATAATTATAAAAATAAAATACTTAAAAGTCCAATTTCATGGGTTCGCAAAATGAAAACAATAATTATTATTAGTATGTAATTTATTGGTAAACATATAAGAAACATTTATATTTTTTAATAATAGTAACGTGAGCTCGTGTATGCGACCAGCTTTAAACTGATGATTTTCAGCCAGATTTTAGGGTGAGTGGTTGAAAAAAAATGTGTAAGAAATTTCTAAATACGGGTGTATAATATACCTATGTGCCTATAATGTGTACGACGTTGTACATTGTGCACTACAATGGATTTTATAAATTTTTTTTTAAACTATAATAACATACGAATATAAACAATTTTTACTAAGTACATACTCAATAAAATATTTTGAAAAAATACAAGTAAGTCATAATTATAGTGATTTTTTTTTCTTGTATTTTTTGTTTATACTGATGAGACTATATAAAATATAATAACACAATTAGGTAAACAAAAATCAATAATATTAGATAACTAGGAAATGCAAGTCTGCAAAGGTTTTATATCATGCATATATATTGTATATTGTAAATATTTTATATTACGTAGTAATGTAGGTATAGGAAATAGATAAATAAATAATACTACATTATATCGAATAATACATACGTATATTGATCAAATCAGTGTACCCATTATACGTATACCTATATATTATACTTCTTCATGAATATAAGTGTGATATGTCAATAGTCATTCTACATATTGAAAATTCAGTCAATATAACAATTATATCCAACAAAATATAATTAAAATGTCTTTCTTTTTTACTTAATCACTTATAAACGAACAATACATATCAATCTCGACCGCACCAAAGGAAATAATAATACATATATCCATATATATTAATATATTATATAGGCGCTATATACAGTTTTGAGGATTCTCAGACTTTCCGTCGACTAAAATAAAAATAATATATAAAATATAAACGTTTTAGCCGTGAGTAGTTAAAGGATAAATTTTTATAGGCAAACGTCATTATTAACATTGCCTATAATATAAGATTATGTTGGCTAAACTGGTTCTAGTTTGAGATTCAGTTCATCGGCCATATCCTTAAGTGACCGTTTAGTATTACAGGGCATCAACTCTGAGTATTTCGCTCCTGGCTCTAATTTAAGGGGTTTGTCGATTTCCTTATCTGTGTTGTTATCGGTTTCATTTGGGTGATTCGAAATGTTCTCCGATGGTTTTGTTTTCGAACTTGGTTTGAAGTGTTCAGCGATTTCCTTAAGCGTTTTGTTTTCGGTTTCCGGTAAATTGATATAGAAGTACATAAGACTGCCAAATCCCATAACGCCAAACAGTATAAACGTGTTGTAGAAACCAATAAAGTCTTTGAGGTTTAGATAGAATTTGGTCATTAGGAAGCTGAGAAAAAAGTACACTGCAGAACAGATGCTGCAACCCAAGTTTTTACTCCTGAAAAATGTTAATATAAACGTATTTTTTTTAGTGAATTTTATCTTTAAGTGTGAGTATACCTATAACTACTTATATTAATTAATTATAAGCGGCTCCAGAACTACACATATTTAATGTTTTAGAATTGAGAAATTATACATACACATATATAATACTTATACAACTTTGTGGGACCTGAGGAAAGGGTTTATCAAAAGTTTAGTTATCAAAAACATCCCCCATCACTATCATTTTAGCAAGTTTCCTCTCGATGCTATTATATTTATAACGACTGTAATCTATGCTCTTGTCCCACGCTTAATGCACGTAGGTACACGTAACTATTATTCTATAGGAATAAGTATGATTATATCTCGAAACCAAATTTATTTTAAATTAAAACCTTCGTCATTTATATGCACATACGTACTTCATTGGGAATACTTCACTCATGAGAATCCATCCGATCGGCATTATGCCTAATGACGAGGAGAACGTAGATATAAAAAAGAGCACCAGTTTCGTCCAAGAATAAAATTCAGTTGTTTGGCAATAGAGTCCGATGACTCCGATGAGCAGATAAGATACCGAACAAATGGTTATGGTTGATAACACCAAGAATCGTTTACCCAGCCGGTGTACTAACAGGATCGTGCATATATTTCCAACCATGCTAAGTCCCGTGTAGGCAGACTGAGGGAAAAAAAATATTTACATTATTACTTTAAATTTGATATGTATGTTTTAAAACTACATTTGCGATGAATGATCATGTTATTATATATTACCGTTCCCCAAGCAGCATCCACTGGGGCGTTGAACGAAGGGATAACGTTCACTAGGTAAGGCGTATATGGTACGCCGGACATGATGTTTGAGAAAAATATGTAAATCAACATGAGGATCAAAGGTCTCCATAGTCCCGGATGTGAAAAACCACCAGTTGATGATGATATTGGCATAGATTTTTCTGCAAACAATGGAAAAGAATAGTATTAACATATTAAGATTTAGGGGATTATATGGAAAGGGATTATGTCATATTATGTACATCTTCAGGATGTGTGAAAATTCGGTAGCATTTAATGAGCCATTTTTGAATTAGATATGTGATTTATGATATTCGTTTTAAGATAAGGTATTCATGAAAGTAAGTTTAATAAATAACATAAATCATTTAAGGAGAACCCCGGTGTAAATATTTTTATTGTATTTTTGCTTTAATCAAAAGTAACTATTATCTACATATTAGTATTTTAAATTAAAATAAACTTGACGGCTTGTGATTGTTATAGTAATAATTATTATAAACCCAAATCACAAAAATGATACCTACGCTTTTAACTGCTTATAAACATTTCAACAACTGTATTGTCATCATTTATGGTTCGCGTTGAAGATAATGAGTCAAGTCAAAAAAATGTCAGGCTACCACTTAACGCAATTGAAATTTAATGTAAAATTGTCATAAATATTATTAAAAAATATACTAAAAACATGTTTAATAATTTAATTATAAAGAAACCTAGCTGTTATAAAATATTTCGATGAAAAATGGTAGAAAATTTAAGTTGCTAGGAATGAAATTCTTAAAATTTACCTGCTTTGGTTGATTGAGATACATATTGGATCATTTCTTGAAACTCTGCTGCACATTTTTCTTCGCTTGCGAATCCCCGGAGTTTACACAACACCGTTTTCGCTTTTTCCGTCTTATTCTTAGACAACAGCCACATAGGCGAATCGGGAGTCTGAAAAACAAAAATCACTTTAAATCAATACATGGTCAGTTTAATAGATTAACAATAAGTATATTATTATAAAATTGTAGGTTAAAGAAATAAAACGTTTTAATTCGATATTTTATAATTTATTCAGTAGGTTATTTCTTAAGAAAATGTCAGAGCAAACAAATACCTACATATTCAATAAAAAAAAAACTTTATTTCATCATCTATTTTGTTGTAAAATATGACAATAATTATAATATAAAATGAAAATTTAAAAAATAACCTATATAACGAAAAAAAAAAAATTTTTATTTTGTTTTAACTTTAATTTACTAGTTTTGTTTATCGTTGAACATTGTAGGTATCATCAGTATATCATGTATTTATTTTATCACTAAGTTAATTTTTTTTTTTTGTATTCTTGTGTTTCACAATTATAACTTATACCTATATAACATACTGCACAATGATGAATTGTTGTATATTTATTATGAACACAGAATATCGAATTATTTTCTTATAAATTAATAAAAAGTTTTTGTATGTGCAATGTGTATGGTGTATACTAAAGAGAGGCACAACCTAATGATTTATACAATCGATTGTTATTCGATAGTTTAGTTAAAAAATCTAATTATGCGAATTGTCTATATTTTATGAAATATAAAAATATATTTTAATATTATTACCGAATGATAAATTAAACAATTGAATGGTCAATATTTTAATAAATCATTTGAATTGTTGGTTAATTACCTGCTGTAAGTGGGGAACACTTGCAATGTCCTCACTTCCCAGGTGCTTTACAATTGCCCCCAACGTGAAGCGGACTTTCTCGTCTATTATATAAAATTCTAACTCCAAAAAGACGGCTTTTCGGGGAAGAGAAAACTTCACTCTTTTTATTTAATTCAGTGGACCGTTTTCCGTACCGACCGCATGGGTATTTTCTTTTCCGTTTTTATCACTATCGTGCTTTTTTTGTGTTTTCCGTTTTTCGTTCATCCGTATTTTAAAGATGCTAAGTTAAGGTATACACTGTATACACTCTGTGTTCATCCTATAGGTCGCCTGGAAGAAAACCGTTTCACCGTCTGTATCTTATTGCTTGAGCGTTTCTCGCATTGTCATCTTACCATCCTTAATTCCCGAAATCGAATTTCGGGAACATTTCCGATGTTTTCGACACCGTAGAGGCCAGATTCATATTTTCCGGATGTTTTAACCTCTGATTGAATATTTCTTTATTTACGGATCGTACTTGTACAACTGGAACGTTCATTCCGAATATGTGTACACATTGTGTAGTCACCTATATTTATGTGCCGAAATACGGTATCGTCCATTATCTGAATAGTTTAAAAACAAAAATGTCGACCACTTTATCATCTCGATTACGTAGCTTAGTGGTATTGGGCATTGATTGATAAACAAACTTTCGATACGGATACACCGTGCCGGTTCGAATTCCACTATGCTAATCCGATTATTTTTTTCGTTTTTCTTGGCAATCTTAGCGTCCAAAAAATTAAAGAGTGTTTAATATTTATCCGATATATGCTACGATATATGGACAAAATCTTAATACTTCTTATCGTTAAAATTTTTATTACTAAGTATTTGTCGTTATATTTATTATATTTTTTTCTGTTCATTTGAACTACATTTAATTTTACCGATTACCTATTGTATAATACCTTGTGGCAAATTTACATTTTTTTCGGACATTCGTAGATTTCCATTTAGAAACAATAGTTGTATAAAACCCGAGAACGGTATTTCCGACCAACTAATTCACTGAGTTACTGATACCTTTACCATATTTTTATAGCTGTTAGTAATGAATTTCAAATTGTCAGAGTAGATATTTACACTATATTTTATTATACAAATATTATATTTAATGGTAAATATAATATTTCAAATTATTTGACTTTTGTGGTATTTTTGAAAATTGTAATTAAATATAATTTATATGTACACTTAAGTGATGTACAAGTTCTAATAAAATTCGAGAATAGTAAAATCGATGCATTTTTGGATTACTTATCTGCTTTGTCAACATATTCAAGAGAAAAACTTATGGAGTGAATAATTATCTTCTACATTGCGAACGCCATATTCCAACGTACTCGGAATATTTTTAAAATTAATTAATTAACATTATTTTTTAACACAATTATTTTTCAAAAATCTTCAGTCACCGTCTATTTCTGATCCCGAGAAAATACATAATTTGAGGTATACGAATTGCACTCAAAAGTAATTCCACTTATGAGGTATTTTACTAAAATAAATTTTACTTACAAGGTGTTATACTTACTGAAGTTACCCAAATTATATGTATATAATTGGTAATAATCATTGTCCTAGAATATTCCCTCATGTTTTATCGTTGTTTTATTTTGTTACATACACAATGTTTTTGAACTAAAGTCATATAATGCCCAAAAACATTTATTTTACAAGTCCAATTTTTAAACCATATTGTATTTGTTTTTTGGGGGTTTGTTTAATAACGATATTATGTAAAGATGATATACTTAAGACCTGGAGTAATGTTATTTTATTATAATGCGACATTGATACTTTTGTATGTACAATCATTTAATGGGTTGTCTTTATAAGTTACAGGGCTTAAACAAATAAATAAATGCGTTTATTTTATCACTATACCATATAAATATGTTGATCTTTTAAGACTTCCTGGATGATTAGTGGACTTAATATTAAATGGCAGTTCCTTTAAAAAATAAATATTTTGATGGACCGTCAGTCTATCAGAACCAAAAGATTTTTATTTTTACGTTCTTGCAACCTGAAGATATTTTGGAACTATATATATATATATATATATGTATATTATATAGCGTGTGTGATCATTTTTGTTTCATGTAACACTAATTATTTTTGTCCAGTGACCCTGGATTGAAATTAATTTTTTAGGATGAGCTAGAGAATGTTAAAGTACCCAGTGATGTATTGGGGTATATACGGGAATATACGTCGTATACACTCTATGTTGATTTTATATATTACGTATACCTACGAAAAAAATGACGTGATACGGTGTATACGGCCGTTACATGATGTATACTTTCTTTTCCATTTTTACTTTTGAGAGTTTCAAATGTTAAGATTTACGTAAAAATCTTTTTATACTTTTTCAATAATATTTATATTGTGTATATTATTATCATATTATTCATACTAATTAAATGATTAGGCATATAATTAACAAAAAAAAAAAAAACCTATTATATACAATAATTAATTGATAATATTATAACTCATATCCATAAAGTGTATACTCTTGTGTATACCTACATTGTACATGCATAAATATCATACTTGAAAATTATATAATAATTACTGACAAATGGTCAACAATTAAAGTTTTGATATTTCAACCTGTATATAGCGCTATAGTAAATAATCATTATAAATTTTAAGTTTCTGACATTATAACTTTCCTTTTTATAACAATTTTGGGTAAGTTTCCTTTACACTTCAGAATACTACTGGAGAAATTGAAAAATTACCTATTTAAAGTACCTACCAACTAGAATGAAAATTCTATCAAATAACCTCTTTGCCTCAAAACCATTGAACCTCGAACCATTATCGAAACATCGTAATTGGTAGTGTATTCGATTTTGTTTAATTTTACTCAGAGTTTAATTGAAGGACACATTGATGCACACCATTTCTTAGAGCGACTTTGCATTCATGTTCCGAGTTGCTACTCGGAACAGGCTATAGGAGTTTTTTACTTACCTATGAGTCGGACCAATTTCACAAAAAATACCTCAAAATAAGAATGATGTTCATTGCCAATAATAACTAATCATGACTATCAAGGTCACAGTAATCATTTTTGTAAATAATGTTATCATACAATTTGAATACTGCTATATATTTATTAATTGTGTTATATTTCTTATATAAAACTGTTTTTAAAAAAGCCGAATGGCATTAATTTTCATATAAATTAAATAATAAAACGCTTACTCGATTCCTTCTATACAAAAGTACTTACAGAAAAATAACACGATTGTAAATTTAATAGCTTCTTCATTCCGCTTAGAATGTAAATATGTAGCAAAAAAGTTTGAAAGGTGAAAACTGTAAGTTTGAAACATAAACTTAATGATTTTCGAGCGAAGCGATAAAAATTTTTTTGGTACCTAAATTTTTTTTAGAATGGCGTATACTTACGAAATTTTTTATTAATACACCACTGAAAGTACCTACACATTTTCGGACGATGATGAATTTGTTTGTAGTAATCTTTCATTTGTTAACATTTATTCTATACAAGTTAACTGCCGCAGTATTTCTTTAGAACTATCTACAAACATCATGAGTAGGTACCAGAATAATTACTCACCGATTATGTCAGGTACGTCACTGTTTTTTTTGGAACTTTTATATAACAGGCCATGGTTGTTTTTTTTTTATTTCTCATTTTTTTTTTATCTTAATGGATTATTGTTATTATTTCATGTCTATTGAAAAAAAAATACGCCTTTCCCGAGTGAGTGCCATATGATACTCAATGCTTATTGTATCATAGTTATACGTTTATACGGTTGATGAACTTAGAGTGCTTATGTAATGAATTAATAATGTTATACTTACATATTACACTTAGGTAATTTTAAGTTTTAAATTACTGTATTTAAACCAAATGTTCCTCAGTTATTATTATATACTACAGTTATATATACAAATCGTATAATTTATTTTTTATTTTTACATTATTATTTTAAACATTATTGAATTTGAGTGAATATCAAATTTGACCCTCAAAGCCTGAAAGTCAAACGGTGTGAGTACCAGTACAGGTACTCAAAGCGTGTAGACCAAATATGATTAAAACATTATGGTCTTGAATACAAACCACATGATTGCCAAATATGGTACTCACGGCAGTCAACTTGTTAATCTAAAAGTGACCGAGTTACATATGTTTGAAAATTGAAAATATTGATTATTTTTAAGTTTAAAACAGCTGTAACTCGGTCAGCTTAGTATTTAGAACAACGATGATTTATATAACAATATTATAACCGAACATTTTTTTTCCACCAAAATATATTATCAGAATTAGTCCAATTTTTAACTGTCTCGAATTTGAAACATAAAACTTAATTTCAACTGAGGTCACTGGAAGACATATTTAGTGTTCTTCTCCCTCGTCGAAAAAAAAAATGAACGCACTGTATATTGGTACCTACTGAAATTGTGTCAAACAGTTCGGAGTTCGAAAAATCGAACTGAACTTGATTAAATAGTTCAAAACTCGGACGAACTATTTTTATATATGAATTCGAATTAGGTCAACCAAAATAAGACGATTATCTTTTTTTTTTTTAAGTTCGGTTTGGGTTCAAATTCGACATTGAACCGAAAATTTCGAGTTCGAAAAACAAACTAAAAGTTCTGTTTGAGTTCGGGTTGGGGTTCGCTTTGGAACTTCAAAGTTCGGTTCGACACCTACATTTTTAGTTCAATCCATCTCTAGTGCCTACTATATAACTCACCAGTGACAGAGCCACGACGTTGAGCATGGGCACGACGATGGTGATGATCAATGTCAACCTCCAACTGTTGGTTATGGCGTACGCTGTGGTGACGAAGAAATAGCCACCGAAGTAGAACACGTTTAGGGCAGACGTCAACGCGCCCCTGAGCTTTGGCTCGCACACTTCACCACTGTACGATATGCTCAGCCCGGTGGCACATCCCGTCGCCAGGCCCATTAGCACGGAACACGCGTACAGGGTGACCACCTTGATCGGGAACAGCAACACGACAAACACGGCCGAGAACTGGACAAGGTTGGTAAACACCATGCACAACCGGTGGCCTAATCGTGCCTGGAACAACGACAGGAACAGACTACCGGCGGGCGGAGACAAGTACACTAGACTTCCTGAAATGAATTGTTTCGGTAAGTTTGCGCGTTAATTGTCCATATACGAGTGTATACTACTAATATACGTATTTATCATGAAAAATTCGTTTTCTCGGTTAATTCAATGACCGTTTATTGTTCAAAATTCACAAACAAAACAAAACAAATCAAGTTAGTATATTGACTTTTATTAAAATTTCTTTTTTCGTAGGTATAGGTACTAATACTTACTAATACTTATTGCTTCTGACACTTAATGTTTCTCTGGAAATCGTAATGTACAGGTATACATGTTGTTGATCGGACAGTTTATTATACTTTCAGAAGATTGGGAAATAATTACAAAATATAACAATATTGGCGATCATTCGATGGTTAAAAATACGAAGATATTAGTCAAAATACAATTAATGGCTCTACATTACAATATTTATCTATTGTACGCAGTTTAAATGTTTTGTTATCTTCGGATCTAATATACAATATTATATAACATTAATGTTCATATGGACACCATATATATATGAATGCATTGCGAACTATTGAATTTTTTTAAATAAATTGTTTCGAGTTTATTTATATCAATTGGTACAAAAATGGGGACTAGATTACCAATGCTCCTATGCGCCGCCATAATTATAATTGCTCAGACGAAAAAAAAAAAGTTAGACCTTTTCCTTGTTGGAATGAAAAATGGCCTGCAAATACTTCAAATATTTGCATATATTCCTATTATAAAAAATGTCCTTAAAATATATTTTAAAACGGTCAGGTGAAGTGTTAAAATTGGTTTGCCTAAAAGCTTACATACCCGGAAAAAAAAACTAAATTGACGCGCGGCACTGAGTAGGGGTGGAAGCAAATCACCTATCGGACAGAATTATCTTAGTGGATATATTATTGTATATAAACCCAATTATAAATCATTGCATACAATAAAACGGAGCTTCAATGTATAAACTTAATTATTATAATAATATGTTTTTTTCAAACCGGCAATCAAATTTTAATGACTATTTTATTATTGTTATAACCTAAGCTTTGCCCTATCCCTAACTATTTAAGTTCGGCCCACTCTAATCCTTAAAATCCACAGAACTGGATCTCCCACATCCTTCTCACTTACACCTACCCACTTCATACCATTCTCTATTAGATCCCTCCACCTCTTTTTTGGTTCCTCTTTTCCTCTTTTCTTCAACATATATTCCCTTTACTACCCTTAAACCTGCTTAAATCACACCTTAGCTATCTCAATCTATTATCCCTCATTTTGTCTACAATTAGAGTCACTCCTATACTACCCCTTATATATTTATTTTTTATTTTTTCCTTTCTAATCATTCCACAAATTTATCTTAATACTCTTATCTTTTATAGTGTCTTATAAAATTTACCTTTTTTATCTAACTAGGATTCTCATATCATACAAAATACCTGACTTCCATTTCATCCACCCAAACTTAATCCTATGTTTTAGATCTTTCTCAAAACCATCATTCTCCTGTAGAATAGACTCTAAATACTTGATCCTCACTAACTACATACCCACTCAACTTCATACTTGCATTCATACCACCATGCCCAAGGTTGAGCGGTATCACAGATACAATTGTTTCTTATATGTTGTATCATGATACATATTATATCTATATTATATATATATCTATTTAATATATATTATGTATATCTACATACATTTCTTTCCAGTAGCATGTATCTTTTTATGCGAAAAGACAAGATACATCAAATGATCAAAAATCTTATTATGTAGGTAGTCTGTAATTATATATTTTTTTTCCTATCTTATATTATACAAATTTAAAATAAAACAATTATTTTGATGTTTGTTATTAATTGTTAGTATTAACGTCAATGATTTAACTATTCTGGATTTTCATTCTTGAATTTCATTTCACCATTACGTCATAAATATACAATATAAATTTATTATCAAATATGAAATAAACTTGAGTACTTATGACTGAAATACTATAAAATATTACTATTATTATTATTATTATTATTATATAATATTTCATGTATACATTTATTTCACTCTCCAATAAAATATGTTGATACCTATATAGCTAAGTACACATATATTATGTATACTTTTATTTTTTGTCAATAAATTATGAAAAACTATACCTACTATATAGTTCAATTATTATAAATTGTTTTAAAATTGAGTATGGAATTATAGTTTATTGTTTAAAATGCTTTTAGAAATTAGGAATTTAGCAGTGTTAAAGTGGGCTTTCCGAATATCTTATAGACCTTAAAACCATTAAAATGATCATGCTTTTCACATAGCCAGTAGTTGCATGCTTGCGAGTGGGACAGCCAAAATATTTATTTGTTCTTGCTAAAGACAGAAAAACCAAAAATATTGTATATCCTAAAGCACTCGAATAAAATACATGTATTAATTATTTATTTATTTATTTATGATATCTATAAATGATATCAAAGCATTGCCGGGTCATCTAGTATAATATATTTTATTTATATATTGTTATTAATAATTATTTCGAGAAATATTTAACAAAAATAAAATATATATATATATATATATTTTTTTTGTATTTAAAATTTTAATAAATAAAAATTTTTACTATAAAATAATAATTATATTTTTGAGAATATCTTTTATCTTTTATGTAACTTTGATACTTGTATCTTGTATCTTTTCTACAAACGAAATATAACATGTATCCTATATCATGATACCTACCCAATATGAATGTATCATGTACCATGTATCAAGATACATTATTTTTAGTATCTTGTCCAACTCTCACCATGCCCGAATTCCACTCAATTTGGTCTACTGCGTCTCCCTCAAATTCATAATTTAATAGGCAATTTCATAAATAATGCATCAAAAAATCATAAAATATTTTCATTTATAAATTAGATATAATTAAAGTTTAATATATTTGATGGTCATGAGTTCCCCTTGATTTGGATTTCTAACTCAAAATTGTCCTATTAATTCTAATATATTTTTTTTTATTTCGGCTTAATTTTGAAGAATGTCTGTAAATGAAATAATATTTTTCATTTGTAAAATTAAGTAACGTCGCCGAATAAGCACAGAGAGCAAGTTCTAAATGTGAATTATTTACTTACTCAAAATACTCAAAATTGTAGAAACTTACAAATAAACATTGTCACTTGTTAAACTTAGTAGAGAAATGTGTACTTAACCAATATCCTTATCCCACATTTACATTTACTTTGCAATTATGATTTTACCTATAAATTTCAGTATTTTTCTTGGTGTAAAATATATATTTCATATTTTTTTATCTAATATAAAATATTTTCTCTAAAATTAAATTACTAAATATTGCAATTTTGCACGTTTTTGAAGATAAATATTCAGTAAAATCTTACATTTTAAATCAGCGAACGAAAATTATGGTAATAATATGAGAAAAAAATCTTAAAACTTGAGAGGGTGGTGAAGTTATATTAATACAATATGATAACATAATATTAACAGCCATATGTGTGTGTTACTGGTTTTATTTTTTTATAACCTTATAAATTTAAACACAATATTGTACCAATGGCACTTCATACATTGCAAAAAATCTAATCATGTAATTACAAAAAAAAAGACAATAATTATTTATATTTAAGAATACTACAGATTATAAATATTTATCTATTATAAGGCCATACGTGGAATTCAAACAGTGCACACAGTTTGTGATTTTTATTTATAATGATGATTTATGTAATTATCGTGTGTTCTATATATATTATTTGATACAAAATTGGTATGTTAATTAATAATTATAATCGTTATCAATTACAAATTGATGAGTCCTTGGTTACTGGAGTAGAATTTTGTATACAATCAGATGCGACAGCCAAATATCGTTATAGTCTTGTGTATTATATTTTTCCATGTGGTCTCGATAATTAAACAATTCACAATAATACGTATTTAGTTGAGCAATATTGATGTTATAGGGTTAATAGTGTTGTCCAATCATTACATTTCAGAGCTTAAATTATAGTATTATTTTGTACATACCTACCTAATATATTATAATAATGTAATAACATGATAATTTTTACATCATTTAACGTAAAGGTATATCATAGCCGTAAATTTCCACTAATATTTTGGGCTAGGTAATTTATAATAGATCTGGTAGAATAATTTGTCGATTAATATTAGTTCAGGGCGAAGTTCAAGTCATTAAATCTAGCGTAGTAGATTGCAAAAGACTATTTCAATTTGTATTAACTAATAATGAATATTAATTGCGTTTTATAAAACGTGATTCATTTTTCAAATGTAAGCAGCAAACTTCAAAAACGTACGATGACTATGGTCCAACTAATAAGCGTCAGTAGAAGTATTTGAATTCCAAACCATAGTAGGTACCTTATTCTGAAATAGGTCTCGCAAGAGAGTAATAAAGGAATTTTAATGAATTTTTAAGTTTAAAGTTAATTGCAATTATTTTAAATAATCATAACATGATGGTATGGATGCGAGGAAATAATGAGCTATAATAATATAAATCAAGGTCACGAACAGAATCACCGGTAAGCTGGAGGTTATAACTATTCATTGTATATATGGAATCCACTGGAAACATAAGGCCGGTAAATGTAAATGTCATATATTGACACTTTTTAATAGGTATTTAAAGACAGATCATTGGTCATTGGGTCTTACTTCATAAAATTAATTCGTCTAGATCATATTGAAGATGCAAAACCAAGTATACGGCCATTCCTGAGCCTTTTATAAGCTGCACTAATGTCAAACAACGTGTAAAGAAAAATAATTGCAAACATTGTAAACATTACGTACGTTAATATAGGTATATAAAATTTTTGTTTAAAGTCCATGTGTCGAGAGGTAAAAAACGCCTTTTATTTTTTTATTTTTTTTTTATTTAGGTCAACCTACAAGTGATCGAACACTATTGAACGTTTATCGCGCGGTAATTTATTCCATGCGCCGATGTAATTTGGCCATTTTAGTCATTACACGGGCAGTGTGTACGTATATTATTATTATTATTATTAATAATAATTATTATGACACTTCTTCAATACATTATCGTCTCTACGTTATATAATGCACATCGATTATGATGTATTTGTAAATAATTTTAAAATAACTCACCAACCCACGACAACTGTTCGTCCGATATGTCCGTCATCACGGCGGTGGAATTTTCTATTCTATTACCCATGGCTCCAATGATTACCGTCGGCATCATCACGTCGATTCCTTGTTGGACGTTTAAAAAATACGTTGTCGTTAACACCAAACACTGTAAATATATTGCTGTATAAATCATTCAATCATGTTATTTAATGTTTGATGTGACGCATATGCATAATATAATATCGTGTTACAGTAGAAACCGGATATCAGTGAAAAATTATTTCGACTACCTATACTGGACATGTATTTTATTGGTATACGATCAAATTAATAAAATAATTTTAAAAATCTAAACGTGTTACATATATTGTATGTAGCATGCATACATTTTTCATAACGCATTATTTTTATTATAAAGGAATAATATATATATATATGTATGTGTGTGTGTGTGTTTATTTCTATAATATACGATTTATTTAAATATAATATATTATTTTATGTTACTTGTGCCAGTGTGGATTTTAGTCCATAACCAAAGTCTACGCACTGTTTCATTTGCATTTTCGGTACTTCTTCGTTACTCTGGCCCTGAAAATAATAATGAATTGATTAAATCAATGTATGGTTGGATCAGAAAAAAATATTTAAGTGAAGAAACATTGTAATAGTAGACAGTTGGCCAACAAATTTAAAACACAAATTGAAAAAAAAATGTATATACTTACATATATATATATATTATATTATAACGTTAAACTATATCTATTCGTAACTTAATGTACGTATTTTTATTCGTTTTTCATGTAGTTCAGTTAAAATTTTTTAACAAATTAAATTATAAATGCCATTGCACTTGTTCAACGCATACTAACACCGACCTATACACTATTATTTACTGATTAAATTGTTATCTATAACTGCAAAAATTCTACATCTCAATAATATGCTATCTAGTAATTATTTAATATTTTAACCAAAAATATTTTTTTACCTGTAGTGACAAAAAGTGTAGTAGGTGTGTATTTTCATAAGCAATTCGTGCTGACATCTTTTAGCTACAAAATATTATGCGTGGTGACTATTATTTTTTTGGTATTATTTTATCTCAAAATATATTAACTATGCGCATGTGTCGAGAATTTTCCCTACAAAATAATAAAATGATAATGTACTTATATATTATCATATATTATATTTTATAGTATAATATTATAACCATTTGACTTAACAAAGAGAAGGAACAGGACCTCCTTAAAATTTTCATTGACCCCGAGTTAGCCCCCTCAGTTTTTTTAACCCTTTGGATTACCTAGAGATTATTTTCTTATTTTTCTACTTAATCGACAAAATGCACAATGAAAAAACTCAACCGAAAACGTAAAATAAAATATAAGTTATTTTCTCGTTATTCCGAAAAAAGGGGTTTAAAAATGTTATATTTTCACAAAGTATGTGTTTTACTATAATAATTATATATTACCTATACCTAAATTTTTCAAAAACATTTAAACAATTTTAATAGATGAAAATTTCTAAATTAAATTTAATACCCGAACAAAGTGCTTCCAAGTCCCACTACTTTTTACTATCCCTATTTTTGTACTCATCAACTGAAATGGTTCAAATATGTTTCACCACCTTATAAAAAAAATCGTGGCAATTTTCTTGAATATAACCTTTTAGACATATTATCACAGAAAAAGTTGTTAATAACTTATTTATCAATATATTACATTAATTTTAATATATAATACATATATTTAATTAAACTAGTATCAATAATATATAAAAAAAGTTAAAAAGTGCATATTAAATTATAGGTATATGGATACTGTATATTATATAAAATATTATATTTTGTGTAGAAAGCGTTTTGTTCAATGGTAACGACATTCTAGCATCCCTAAAAAT
This sequence comes from Pemphigus obesinymphae, assembly GCA_025469235.1. Classification (NCBI taxonomy): domain Eukaryota; kingdom Metazoa; phylum Arthropoda; class Insecta; order Hemiptera; family Aphididae; genus Pemphigus; species Pemphigus obesinymphae. Next base: position 13,896 of record JAIPRL010004582.1, on the reverse strand, counting down.
ATTTTACAGACAAAATAAGGTTTAAAAAAAAAATAATTATCATAATACTATAAGTACCTATATGTCCCCATGCATGCGCATTGTTTTGTGACTAAAAGATGCTGGCACGAACAGGTTGTGTATTTTCATATTCGAAATAATACACATTTATAACGTACGTGTATATTATAATATATTCGTGTATACTTATACTATATACTACTTATATGATAAATTTAATTAATGAACCTTTTAAAACCAATATAAGCGATATAAAATTAAAACTCGTATAGTATGTATAGGTCCTATACCTACATGAGATCTACGCGTTGTAGAGATAACTTATGGGGGAATAATGGAGATGGATCGATGAGTGTCGATCCTGTACATTGTCATTTCATTTTAATGATGTTAGAGGAAGATGCAATATTAAAACCTATTATAATTAATGATAATACAGATAATATAACATATATTATATTGCTGATATAACAAAGATGTAAGTTTTAGCAGTCACATTGAATCTTTTTTTGAATTTGCATTATCAACAACATAACAATATAGTTGCCTATCTACTTGTTAAGTTAGAAGTAAATACTAGGAAAAAAAAAATGAAATCATTAAATTAATTCATACAATTTATTATGTAAAAATGATTAATAAAGTAAAATATTATTTTTTAAATTAAAAACAATATGGTATTGTATTAAAATTATTTTTTAAACATTTGATGTAAAATTTTTCACTAAATGTTCAGGGAAAATATATGTTAAAAATTATTTAAAATATTTATTTTCTGAAATAGGTATTTTAAAAATATTTAATTAATAACACTGTTTAATAAATATTTAAAAAATTTAAAAATCGTTTTATTTTAATGTTTATCCTATAATGTTTTTAAAATGATAATGAAAAAAATTTTTAACGTTATTTATTTATGACAAAAATATATTAAAAAAAAAAAATGTCGGGCTTATAAGGTTAATTTAATAACGAATTTTTAACACTTAAATACCCAGTTGTATTGAGTATACTGTTAAGCAGCGTAGTCAAAAATAAGATTCGAAAGGAAAGTTTTTTTTGGCTTATCAAAATTGTTTTTAGGTGTTCGTGTTTTATTGATTTATATAAAGGTATCTAATTAGGTGTTATTAGAATAGATATTTTGTTTTGCTTCGTTCAAAATTGTCACTATCAATATTCCACCCGAATAACTATATTTATGTAACATGCATAGTCATAATGAGTATGTATTTATCGTTAAATTGAAATACTCGAGTCAATTTCGAATGTCAAAATTATTGTTACAGTTTTTTTTTTCAAGTCTTACGTATATATTTATTATATAGGTATTTTGTGTGCCCAAATATTTGTTCTTAATTAATTTAATTTAATTTGATTAACTTACTATATTATGTAATGCTGAAGAATTGGTACGAAGTGAACCACCGATGAGTCTCAAAATTGTAAACTATATTATCTCAATACGTATTGCTCGACAAATGTATTGTTATGCAAAGGACGTGTGGCGCCGCGCTGTACCTACAGTGTTCAACGAATCAAACAGTCGTATCGTTTTATTAAACACATTTAAAATTACCGGCTTATAATAATAATAATAATAATAATAATAAAAAGATATAGTTAAAAATAATTACACATCATTCATATTTTTACTTTGCACGTGTGATATATAACGTTTACAAAATGTCGACATGTGATTTATATACCTAATATATATATATATAAAATTATAATACGTTTATCAATCGGTTACTTATATTTTGTACTGTATATCACAGTGATCATTATAATGCATTATAACACCAACTATAATATACTATACCATTTTCTACAGTGTTTGGCATGAAGTTCCACTGATAAATTTTAAAATAAGTATATACATATAGGTACCTATTACCTATAAAAGGTCGTGTTAGTTTTCGTTCAGATAAATTTAATACGTATACACAATCTATATATAGGCACCTAAAATGTATTACGATACAGACTCGAGAAACATGATTCGTACAGGTATATGAATATTTGTATTGGTGGTGGGTCGAACTCAAAACCGAACTTTGAAGTTCAAGACCGAACCCGAACTCAAACTTGAACTTTTATTATGTTTGTCGAAACCGACCCGAACCGAACTTTTAGTGTTTGATGTCGAATTTGAACTCGAACCGAACTTCAAAAATAAGCAAAAATAAAAATAAAAAACTAATGAGGTCATCAACAACGAATCTATATTATACTCTTTACAAAAATAATACTTCCTTCTAAAAGTCATCGTCGTTTTTTGAACGACCTAGCTCGAATTCATATATATATAAAATAATTCGTCCAAGTTCGAACTTCTCTTCGAGTTCGAGCGCTTTAATCAAATTTGATTCAGTTTGGCATATATAATTATTAATTACATTTAATGTAATCGTTACAATTAACGATTATATAAGCATTAATAATGTAACACCTAACACGTGAAAATATAGAAATGGTATTCATATGATTAATTTAAAACTTACTTAAATCATTGATATTTAGGAAGACTATTGATTTATGTTTCTTTGAGACGTTATATGAACGAAAGCCACAAAATGTGATGTAAAGAGGTTCAAGATATCTTTGTAAAAGTGTAAACATATTTAGCATTTACGATGCATCTTTTAATGAAAATATAATATTATGTGTGTTGTTAAAATAATGATTAAAACTTAACAGTATATCAGTAATCACGATTTTCTGATTTCTGATCTGATTGCATAAAGCAAATCTATTGAGTAAAAAAAAAAAAAAAAAAAAAAAACAATATACAATAAAATATAAATACTTATTAATTGAATTATAAAATATAACGGTTTTCTAAGTGAAACTATAGGAGATGTAACCATAAATGCTCGTCGTCTGTAGACTGTATAGTTTGAATTCAATCTCCAATATGTGGAATATTAGTGTACTCGTATATATAACAATCAGAGCACTTATACCGCTTCGAAAAAAACGTATTGTCGTAAAACCAATTTACTTATTAATATCATCTCCGGTCAAAATCTAAAATGTGAGATTGAGTATTATATTACAACATATAAGTGTATTTATTTCTGAGTGAAAAATGTATATATTATTGTTATAAATATAGGTACTACAGCATGAAGTCCATGGAATATTTGATTATTTTAAAAATAGTTTATATTATAATAGTACCCAATGTTAATAAAATGATACAGAAAATATACAATTTGAAGAAATGTCAGCATTGTATCTACAGAATTATTGGTTTTGAAATAACAATCATAACAATGAGAAAAATAGTAATAAGAGCACTGAGATTGAAACATTTAGAAAAAATATATAATAAATAATGATTATTAAAATAAAATAATGGAATTTTCATATAAGTACGTATAATATAATATATAATGTATATTGTAATACAGTGCTAAAAAAATTGCTTTTAAAAAGTAAATTAGTCACGATACTTTTGTCGTTATACTGAAATGAAGTTGTAACTATAATAGTACTGTTGTTTTCACGTAACAAAAAAATAAAATGTAATTATTTTTTTACTAGCCCCTAAGAGTTCACAGTTTGCTGTCCCCTGTCATCGATCATTATTCACCATTTTAGGGCATCATAAAAATTATAAAGTGCATTACTAAATATTTAGGAATATAGATTAATTTATTATTATTATTATTTGTTAACATTTTTGAATAGTAGTTATTTACAAACACTACTATACAAATTAGTAAAAATAATTTTTAAATATATTGCCAAAAATCTTCTTCAAATAATAATATTTTATATGCATATACATGGATGTATCAACATCATTCTATTTTAATACAATTTCTCATCATCGCTTTAATTTCAATTTAAAATTATAATAAAAATAATTCCCACCTATATTTTTAAATTTAATGATTTTGAATAATCATGTTCAAAAAACTTGTTAAAAATACTTATGTTTGTGAAGTTGGTAAAGAAAAATCAAAATTTGTATATGAAAACCAACCAACATATTGGTTGGTCCATTGTTGAATAATTACTGACATTTGTTGACAATAATTTTTGAATTATTGCATTTTTTAGAATTTCTTTGCCAACTTCACGCCAACAGAAAAAAACTTTCGAAATTGGTAAAAAAATGTATCTAACAATTTAGGTATGGATTTGTTAGTCATTGTTAGAGCATTTTCAAAATTTATTAAACCTTGGTTTATTTTATATTAATTTTTCAAAATTTCCTTTAAATTGCTTATATAAAACCCTTTTAAAATTCAAGCGTATGATATATTCTTATGTGGACATAATTTATCGCCATTGAGCTCGTATATGTTTTACTAATGACCGGTTTTCGACACAAGACTCTAAACGCGTGTTTTAACTTTGATCACTGTTGGTGGTTTGTATTTATAATATGTTATATTTTATTTTTATTTGTAATATAGTGGAAAGTAATTCAAATTCTTCCTCTTATTTTTTAAATTTATTTTCATTAAATAATATTTAACAAACACAATACGATAATAATGACGAATAGCATAATACAAAAACACGATTTGCCTTAAGTCCATTTCTATTCGTATTATTTGAAAATGATCAAGTAGGTAGTGTTATCATTATACACTAATTAATTTTAATACACTTTTTTAATTTTTACTATAAATTTTAATTTATAATCTTATAATATTATCAACTATAGTTTATAAAAACTAAATCTATTATACGATTCAATCTAAAAAAAGATCAGTGTGTTCTTTTTATTAATTTTATTTATTGAAAACATTTTATTAAGGTATAAAAATAATTATTTAAATGCATATTATGTAAAATGCTTAAATACATAATATTATACATCATGTATCAGGGACTGGAACTGAATCTAAAAGAACTGGTTCTGGAATCGGTTCCTGGAAGTATTTTAAAAACCAAAACCAATATTGGAACCAAAACCCTTTAAAATGTAAAATTCATGTTCTTTTGGGTTTCTAACGGTTCATTGAAAGTTTGAAATTACTTAGATTTTTTTTTATGTTATGATTTTATGACAATTAATTTCTGTCTGTACAACTGGATATTTTTAAGCTGTTTTAAAATTCCTAAATTTCATTCCGTGAGTATTAGGGTCTTGCCTCGCTTGTGGTTTTTTGGCTGTCGGGTCTTACCGTTCATATTATAGCCGTGGAAGTACTGAAAATAAACGCTTATCATCACGTGCCTAGCTGTGATTTTTTAATACCTAATGTTTACCAAATATAATTTCATATAATTGCAGAAGCCATATATTCTGAATTTTATCGTGTGCAGAGATTTATTTCATATTTTGTATTATTGTATCAGAGTGTATTATTATATAAAATAATAGTTATGTAATATTAACTATAAGGAAAATATTTTAGGTAGCACGAAGGATAAAGGACATTTTAAAAATTAACAATATGATGGTAATTTTTCGATAATTATGTACCATAGAAAAATCAATTTTCTACGTTGTCTATATAAAAAAAAATTAACTACTATTATAATATTACTATTACCACTATGAACAATTAACACTTATATAATATAATTATTTATGTATGAAAAAACTAGGTACATATCTATAATACGTATGGTACACTATGATTTAGCAGCACATTTTAAAAATTCTACAATTTGTTAAAAAATGAATAACACAATATTCAACCAATTGCAATCTTCTTCACAATAACACAAAATAAATAATTAATATTTTGTTATAAAAATAAAACTTGTAAATAACAAAATTGTCGGCTGGAGCTGGCTAAACAAATTTTTAAATCCCTATTCACTCCATGGTATATAATTGATAAATTTTAATCGGAATTTTGATAATTTAAAGAACCGGTTCGTACAGGTATTAACCGGTACCAATATTCCCAATTTTTAAGAACCGGAAACGAAAAAAAAATTTTTTAAAGAACCGAACCGGAACCAGAACCTATTAATACATTAAGGTTTCAGTCCCTGTTACGTATATTTAATTTATATCTTATAACTATAGTCTATAATAATATAGCAATATTAAAATGCACATAACTTTAAACATATTTCGGTGTGTAATATAGAATATATAATATAAAGGTATAATTAATTATTACAGATATTAAGTTAACTATGAAGTATGTTTCAAAAAATCAAATTACTTATCGGTCCGATAGTATCGGATGAGTTGTGTATTGGAAACATTGACGTTGACCTTAGAGAAATTAAGAAAAATTCACCTTTCTGAATATGGTTTCTTAGGAAAACGCTACACACCTATTTTAGTGGTATTAAAATACGTTTACACTCTACCTGTATACTACAATTTCTCTATGTTTCACAACCATATAGCAGTACGCTCCATACATAGCACTTGACAAAATTTTCTTCATATTTATATTACGTTTTAATTTGTAAGTAGCTGTCATTTTTGACATAGCTATTCTTTGTCCGAGCATCTACCATCACTAGTTAGCGTACTTCCTATAGGTACCTACTGGAATTGTTTAACTTATTATCTATTTTCGAATTCACTAAAGGAATTACTTTTACTTTAGTCACCACCATTGTTTTTGTTTTACCTGCATTTATTTTCATTTGATGTTTCTGCAATATTTTATTGAAGGTGAATCGTGAATAAAGAATTTTCCATGTCTTTTTCCGATTCAGTCACTATGGCAATATCATCTGCAAATGTTACACAGTAAACCTTTTTTCGGTTTATTGCTTATCCCTTTAAAGTTTTTCTTATACTTGTCTATGATCTCTTCTATAAGAAAAATTTAACAGATAAGATGACAAGGAACCACTTTGCCTTATTCCTCTTTTAATTTTTATTGTGGTACTATATTCACCCACATCCATTAAAGTCTCTTGTTTCTTGTATAGCAACACAATAATTCGTCTGTCGCTCCAGTCTATTCATGTTCTTCTCATAGAATTCATCAATAAGACTCAGTTAACTGTATCAAAAACTTTTTCCAAATTAATGAAAGTTATAAATGTATTCCTATTTACATTTAGCCTTCTTTCCGTCAGTATTCTTAGAGCCGAAATCGCCTCTCTCGTACCAATTCCCTATCTAAAACCGAATTGATCTTTATCAAGCTCCTCTTAAATTTTCTTCCTTATTCCTTATTTTTTTTTTTAAAGTAGTATCTTAGATATATGTGTTAAGAGATTTATTGTTCACTTATTAACACAAGTGTGTTTATATTAATTATAATAATGATATAAAATTTTAGATACCTATATTTCTTGTTAATATAAATTAATGTTGTAATAATAAATAAATACTATATAATTTAGATTTTAATAATTGCCATACATAAGGTTCGAATAAGAAGACCGTAGATCACGTACTATTATGACTGGATTTATAATGACGTACAAATAATCATATTATCTTTATCGCAGACACCAATATTATCAGCTAGTAGAAACACAGATTATATGAATACAGATAGATTACTCAACCCGAAAACAATAGATCGTCGAATACCGTCTTCTGATAGGCTCTACAGTTATCAGTGTAGTTATATACAACTATATAAATTGTTTTGCTAATATAAAAGTATAAATAATTCATAATTTTTAATGTTATCATATAATAGATAATAATAAAACAACACATATTTCCGACTCCTCCACGTATCATTGAATAATAGCGAGATACAAGAGATCCACTACAGTAAATGCGATAATGCATAGAAGCACACGAACACATTTTAACCACAATGGATGACTGTACTGTACTGAACAAAATATATATTATGTATTCTAAATATTAAATTTACCATAATATGAATTTGTTTAATTTTCAAAACAATATTTTTTTTACATAACATGAGATTTTGAATACAATTTTTAACACTTCATCATTTAATATAAATATGCATATTATATATGTTTTCATGTGTAATTCGAATTTAAAATATTATTTTTACTGGCTTGTCTATTTAATTGTATTCCAATTATAATTGAAATTATATGACATTATATGACACAACCAATTCGATGCAGATTTCATTAAATGTAATTACATTATGTTTGTTTATAATAATAATTTATCGTTCTTATAACATTAATCGACATTCTGATATGCTATAAGCTCAGTAAGTATACTGGGTGATTTTGTAGGTCGATTTTTATGTTGAATTATTTTAGATAAGTACTACAAAAAAGGTTTTTTTAGTTTTGAATAATTACTTCAATTGTTAACTTTATACTTTGACACAGGATATTTTTTCAAAACAATGAATTTTTAATTAATAATAAAAAAATCATTTTTCCTTATCTATTCATTATTGATAAGTATTTTATCTATAGATTAGAGGGGTGTAGTAGATAGCGATGGTAAAATACTTTTTTTTTTTGTTTCCGTTCATATGATAATGATTTTCTAAACTTTAAACATTAAACAGTTGGTTTTTAGTATTCATTATTTATACGTCAAATTTCCAGACAAAGTATTCCTTTTTGGAATAAAAAATTCAAATTTTAGATCGATAAAAATTTAAAAAATATTATATTATAGTCATTAGTACCTACAGGGCTAACTGTAAAATAATATCTGTTAACATAAATATTATTCGAGAAAACAATATAGTTATTTATGTGTAAAATATATATGTATATATATATATCACCCGGTATATACGGTTATAACCTAACCATACGATGGGTTTAAATTAAATTTGCTCATTAATCAATCACGCTACAATGTAATTTAATTTACAATTGCATAATAGTAATATCAATATCAAATTCGAATATTTATCTACAAACGTGATAGTTATTATATTTTCGTTACAATTTGAAAAGAAATACTTACATTATTAAATATGTAAGTATGTCAACAAAGAAAAAAAAATAATAGTCTTAATTATTAAATTAATTAAATTTTCATATACATGTATATGTTCAAATTAAGATATTACCTATTTTCAGTGAATTTATTTTGTTCTTGTTCTGGAGGAACAATATTACATTGAAAAAATTAAAAAAAAATCATTAGCTGCAAGACCTACTAACCTTCTTATTTAATAAAATAAGTTAAAAATAAGTATTTATTAAATATAAAAGTGTGGATTTGACAACAATACATACTTTATGAATTGAACTCGATATATTCAAATTAAGATTACATTAAACATTTTTGTTTTTAATCCTGCATATAATAATTTATTATAATTTTATTTTAGGTTTTAGGAGTGGTCTCAAACCATGTCACTCAATCTCTTAGATTCAATTAAATTCAAAGATTGAGAAGTTTATGAAAAAGTTCAACTCAAATAAGTTTAGATTCTTACATAACTCAATCTAGCTGTTAATGTTAATAGTTAACAAAAAGTAATTTGAATTTTCAAGTTTTAAGTAATAAAATATTACCTTAACTCCATTAAAGAAGTTTATTATTTTTTTTTTCATTAGATAAATTAGAATTAAAATCTCTACATTTATCCATTAAATTGTAATATATTTTCGTATATTTTACTTTTTTATATAAAGTACACATTTCTTAAACATTTAATGCTATTTGAATTTTGATTAAAATACCTATGTATTATTTTTCATAGTAAATTGTCAAAAATGTTTAAAAAATAATGGTAACGAGAGGTATAATATATTGTTTAATATATCAGCATTTTGACTGAGATGAATTGTGATATCACTTTTTGTTATTATACCGCCAGTAAATTAAGAAAATTTAAATTATTCTGTTATTTAACATTTAATTATTGTTTCGACAATTATATATTTTTATATTCAAACAATACAAATTACAACAGGCATACAAGCAAGGCTGGGCATTAACGAGTTAAAAGTTAAAATTAAGTTAAAAAGTTAAGTTAATTTTAATTAAGTTACTTAACGCGTTACTTTTTTTTTCAGATTAACTTTTAACTTAATAAGTTACATTTTTATTAAAATGAACGTGTTAACTTCAAATTAACATTATACAAAAGTATCTAAATTAAGTTAAATTTTGCCCAAAGAATAATGCACATTTTTGAATGAGGGTTTTACTTTTTGGTACCTATAAGCAATTTTAGTAGGTACCTACAATAGCATGTACGGAATCGATAAGAATCGATGCACCACTCACGCACACGCCACGACGTTGGCCGTTCACGAATATTGGTCTGAGCCTGGTCTTTTTAACTACATGGAGGCTGGTATATATGTCTATCCAGTATAGAAAATATATTGAATAAGATACTGCTTATTTTATACTACATTAGTGTGAACCAAACAATAATGTAGATATCTTGGCAGTTAGGAGTTATTTTCCGATTTCTTATTTATGCATGGGTTTTAAAATGACGTGTTGTATTTTTATTTTTACATGTACCTATACATTTTTTCAGGCAGAAGAAATCCCCAGTAGTTTTTTTGAGTGTAAAGAATAACCATCCTTTTTTACCTTGTTACGATAGATAGGTATATCAAACATTTTTCCAAATTAAGAAATTTTAACTTTTAACTAAGTTAAGTTACTTTTTTTTTCAAAATTAACTTTTAACTTTAAAAGTTAATAAAAATATACGAGTAACTTTTAACTTAACTTAGCTTATATTATTTTCAATTAAATTAACTTAACGAGTTAAAAAATATCGTTAACTTGCCAATCTATAGTTATTGTATTTAATAAAAATAAATAATAAAACAATTTAGTGTAATACCTATACACTATAGGTGTACCTTTAGTTTTTACTATTAAAATGTCCACTCCCTATAAATTAACAAAATTTGGCCTGCCAACTTTATTATTCATCTATATGGTTACATGATTACATTTTTAAAATGTCATTAAATATTACATTTCAAATAGATTTGTTTTAAATATGTACCTATGTCTTGAAAATTAAATGATCCAAAATAATTTTAACCATGTTTCAAAATTTTCAATCATTATATGCCAACCTACTTCATATTTAATAGTTCTCAATTATTATTCTTGAATATTTAATAATTTTTTGTCATTGAAAATAATAAGTAGGCATAACCTACCTATAAAATTGTATTTAAAATAGGTACTTAATATGTAAAATTGTAGTAAAATAATAATAACAATATTTTCTTTAGATAGATGTTATAAAATATAATCAGAACTAAATTATATGTGCAGTAAAATATATTTAAGCTATTAAAAAAATATCATTACCTGCTCTAAACTATTTGAAACACATCCGAGACAACTCGACTACATTGTTTTGAACATTTTGACAAATGTTATACTAGGTGCCAATCTCAATTCATCACAATAAATAAATAAATGAAATGTGAGCTTGCAATAAACAAAATACTGCTTTCCTATGAATGAAACAAAACACAAGTATGTTATCCTAAAGAAAATTGGAAAATTGTTTAAAAAAGAACCATGTACCTAATATTATTATTACTGATAACAAAATCAAATTATTACTATAGTTAAAAATAGTAGGTATTAAAAAAAAAAAAAAACTGAACTTATAAGAAATTAAATTTCTACAGTCTATGAATGAAAATAAATTTAGTTCGTTATAATACAAAAATAATATTAAAATACATTGGTAAATCTCAAAAATATTACATTTATATGTTATTAACATATACTATGAGATATTTTCAATATTGAATGACGCAGAAAAAATATCCTGGGAAGCATTAAAAAATTTGGTGTTGGAGACAAACACAAAAATAAGTTGGACGGAAAGAATAACGAATAATGATGTACCAACCAAATTTACAGAAACAAGAACAATAATAAATGTCATAAAACAATGAAGGGATATAATAGTACATGTTCTATGTCATATTAAAGAATTGAACCACAGTATAATAGAATGTGCAATAATTGCACATCAATTATTGAGAAACAAAAACTAACAAGAAGAGCAAGAAACATGTAAATATCTCAATTTTACATGATACAGGAATCCATAGCATCATGCAAAAAATGTCAAAATGGAAAATAGAGAATGAAATAAAATATTGTGAACCAACGGTTTATAAAAATAAAAATAAATGTAACTGAATATATTTTAATGACTGTTTAGAAAATGTGTTATGGTAGATAATTAATTTATAATTTATATTATTTTATTAATATTATTTATTATTATTAATTTATATTATTATATAATATTATTGTAAACTAACCAAATAATGGTTGATGAGAAAAAAAAAAATGTAAATTAATATATTTTAACGTCTGTCTAGAAAATTGATTATGGCAGATAATTTATAATTATTTAATATTGTAAAATAACCAAATAATAGTCCATGAAAAAAAAATGTAAATTAATAATTTTATCATCTGCCTAGAAAATTTGTTATGATAGATGATTATTTGATTATCAAAATTAATATTTAAAACAATATTATCAATTAAAAAAGAATAAATGATGAAATTTGTAAAATCATTTTTGAATAATAATTATCTATTGTTCTCTTATTTATCAACAAAAAAAAGTTTATGTATTTATAAAATTACAAAATTACAAAAAATCATTTTTCATCACAAAAAAGTTTTATATTAAAAAAAAAACTACAATTATTTGGTACAAACTATTAATTAATCATAAGAAACACATTTTACATTTTACCTACTACATCAGTTTAAAATCAAAATTTTCCAAATAATATTTAAATTAACCTAGTCATCTTTGATATGAATATTCAAGCGCATTGAGGAATGTATATTAGATATATAAAGCTTCATGACTTAATATAATTATTAAAATGTTATAACTCATTATTTAAATAAACTTTGAAAGAAAAAAGTATGATTAATAATTAATTTAAAAGTATTATATAAACAAAAAATACAAAATTACGTATTTAAATTAATTTGTACCTAGTAATTTGCAGTTGCATGTTTTTACTGTTGGAGTAGGTACCTATTGGGGTTGTTTATATTTCAACATGCATATAATATAGGTACCTAAATATTGGTACATATAATAAATTTATAAAAATAAAATATTAGTTTGAAATTATTCAGAACTAGAACAAAACAAAATTTAATTAATTTTTCTTAATTATAAATTTATTATACAAAAATTCGAAACTTTGATAATGATAACGTACATTGTTGATTACAATGGCTTCAATGATATCAGATTACGTCCTATACACTTTTAATACGTCTTGTATACCTGCGTATAGTTTATTTTATCTGTTCAATAATTCAGTCAATGTGATCGGTCGGGTTATTATTAATGACTAGGGCTCGGAACTTAATGCACTTAAAAAGTACTAAATATGCATGCACTTATGCGCTTAAAAAAGTACAAATATGCTCTAGAAATATGCACTTATATTTTTTTTTACACAAATATTTTATAAAATTATAAATGTAGAAAAAGCAGTTATAAAAAAATTCCTATTTTTAATTTTTTATCATAATTAAAAAAAAAATAGCTTTAAAAATGTTCCTTGAATAAAAAAATACACTTGCAGAATGTTTCTGTCGAGTTATATTTATATACCTGAAATACATAAATACAAATTAGAAAAACCACCAAGTATCTATCTACCTAATTAAAATGCATTAATTATAATTTTGTTCCTACCTTCAAAAGTGTTATATTGGACCACTAAACTTTTTTTGATGTTTTCAAAATTGAAAGAACGCCGATTATCCGCGAGCAAAGTTTTGTACCTTCAAAAACTACGTTCTATATCAGTTGACGTAATTGGCGCATATTTGAAGTAAGTAATATCGTCACCGGTCAAATCATCAGGAAGACCTTCCATCGAAGTTTCTTGTCCACTTAATATTTTAGAAATATTATGTATTGTTTTAAATCCGCTATTTTTCTCCAATACATTATTAAATTTTTGAAATACTGCAACACCGATTTCACCCTCACAGTCGTTTAATTTATTTTGGACATATTTAACTGCAGATAATGCTTCGGA
>JAIPRL010004581.1:0-37073 GCA_025469235.1 Pemphigus obesinymphae | reverse complement strand
AGCCTTTCCGGGGTTTTTTTTTTTTTTTTTTTTACATATAACTACTATAAATATTAAATTATTAATTACTACGAGTATTTATTAGTATAAAATCAAACAATGTTATGCATTCGATTTAAAAATCAATATTATAAATTAGAAACCGGGTTTGCTGTACACAAGTCTATAATCCATACGGTTAGAGAATTCAAAGATATAAACCCAAGAATTTTCACCATGACAATAAAACTGATAATTTTAATTAATGCACATGCGCCAACAGAAGAAAAAGATGAAGACGAAATATAATTCTTTTATGCAACATTAGCAAACATATTTGCTTCTTCAACTAATAATGTGAAAATAGAGCTTGGTGATTTCAATGTTAAAATAAGCTGGGAGGTATTCTATAGAAATATTATTGGAAATCACAGTTTATACGTAAATATGAATGACAATTGTTCAAAACTAGTTGATTGTGCATTAGGAAAAGTTTTGGCGATAAAAAGCACTATGCTACCAAGAAATGACGTACACAAGTACCTGGGTATCTTCAAATGTAAGAAACAAAAACTAAATAGATCATGTATTATTAAACTTAAGATTCAAAATAGCATATCGAATGTGAGAACTTTGCATGGAGCAAACATAGGTTCTAAACAATTACTATTAGGAGTGCGGATAAGAATGATAACAAAGAAACTTAGTAAACATAACCTAGTGAATTTAGGATGGTTTGACATAAATAAGTTGGAAAAACAAGAAGTAGACAAAGATGTTGAAAATAGCATTAAGTATGCTCTATAAAGTAAACAAATAATGGTTAACGAGAATTAGATAGAGATTGGGAGCAAATAAGAGAAGCAATAAGTAATGCAGATAAGAAGAATTTAGAGATGAAGAAGTTAAAATCTAAGCCTTAGGTTTGAACAGAATTTACGAGGAATCTTTGCAGAGAATAAATTTGGCTAGACAGAAGTGGCTAAATAATACGAGTAGCGATGACCTATAGTATACACCCAAGATACAGAACATGTCTAAGGGAAACAAGTAATATTCTAAGGTATGAAAAGTGGAAGTATATCCAAAATATAATGGATAACGCTGAATTAGACTACAGAGCTAGAGAACTATAGAACTAGAGATATGTACAAACGTTTAAATTACCTAACAGGCGGGTACAAAAAGAGGAAAAGATTCCAAAGAATGATGATAGATCATTGATAACCACAAACGAAAAATTGGTCGAAAATTGAGGGAATTATTTTGATAATAATTTACTTAACTGTGAAGAGCCTGACGAAGTCTTTAGCCTTAGCCTAGAAACCGGAGAGGAATAAAATTGCCTACAACTATCTCTGTAAGAGATAAAATCCCAAATATATACATTAAAAACCATAAATCACCTGACGAGAATCAAATTCATGCAAACTCTTCAACTCTTCAAAAAAGGTGAAGAAAAAATTACACGCAGGCTGTGAAAATTGATTGGCCGAAAATAGAAAACCTAAAAGATACCGGAAGATTGGAAAACGGCAATACTATGTCCGATTTATAAGAAAAACGACAAACAACATTAATAACTATCGAGGCATCGCTCTCCTAAGTGTAGCATACACAGTTTTGGAAAACTGTATCCTATTAAGGTTAGAAATAAAGTCGAAGTAAACTATTGGTGACTATTAAGGAGACTTTAGATCAGAAAGATCTACGGTCGACCAAATATTTATTCTTAGACAACGATTTCAAAAGGTAGTACCAAAGAACTAATCCATATTCAAAGATAGGTCAAACTAGACAGCAGTATAGTATTTTTATAGGAGAAAATAGCTTAAATTTCTGAGATACACGCTGAATAAAACCTAGAAGCTCGATGGCTTTGAAACCGACTTCCTCTATATGTTATCTGGGACATAAATTATGCATTAGCATAAATAAATCATGAATGGAGTTACCGGCAAATGTAATTGTTGAGTTATTGATGGAATGAGTAAAATGCGTGGTACCAAGCTTCACTCAGGATAATTTTATCGAATGATAAAATATTAAATGATTTATCTTTTAAATTCAATATATGCACTATTAGTATCCATCCAACGAGCAAAGTGCTTCCACTCTCTACTGACATTATTTGGAAATGAATTGGAAAAATATAAGAACTGTCTCTGAGTTTAGTTAAAATAATTAGTATACAGGTATAGAAATTCATTTAGGTATTTATTATGTAAGTATTTATACTATTTATTATAAATTAAGCAATACAATCAATTTAAATTGATGATATACTATTAGGTAAAGTAAGTAGTATATAATATATATTATGTAGGCAATAGAAATTTGATTTTAATTGAAGTTATCTTAGGCTCTTAGAGAACATGTTATATGGTAATTTTATTTATTAAAAAAGTAATTTTGACTTTTGAGTAATTTTAAAATTAATTTTTAATACTCCATAATTTTACTGTAATAGTTAATACCCACCTAAAATAATGTATTTTAAAATTAATAAATAATAATTGGAAGTCCGTGTAGTCTATACTTTACATATTTATAAATAAATTAGTAACACCACGAATTACAATAGTATAGGTATCTGAATTCATGAGTAACACTTACCCTACTTTATTTTGGTTTGGTTTTTAACCTCGCGGGAATTTACTAATATAATGAAATTAACAATATTAAATGAAATTTATGTATTTAAGATCACTTATAAATACTTTTAAAACCTATATAAACATTTTTAAATGTTAAAAAAGTTATTAAATAGCCCGGAGTAAGTACTCTATAAAAGTTCTAAATTATAAACCCTCCCTCTGATAAATATATTAGGTATATCTCACGCCGATCCCTGATATATATTATAACTCGTTGAAATGGTATGGTGTAATACCACTTTCCCCATTAAAACTATGTACATAAGGGGAAAATTTACCGAAAAATGCTAAATTCTCATGCAACGACACTGGTTTCCGATAAAATAAAGTAAATATTCAATATAGTTCTGAAAGAATATTTTCCGCCTATTTAATTTCCATAAACGCATTTTCCGAGCAAATACTATTCCGACGATATGTGTTTTCGACAGAATTTTTCTAATTCTATATCCGAACAAATATAGTTCCAAGTAAATACGGGTCCGAAGCAATCCGTTGCAAATGATTGATCAAAATATTGTCAAAATTAAAATAAAAAATTATTTTCCAACAAAATATATGCCTTTATTTCATTCTCCTACGTTGCGTCCCCCCAAATTCAACTACTGTTTTTATAATACACACAATCAATCTTGAATGAACACTACACAAACTGACAATCGTAACTGATCGTGTATTTGTTTATTATGGTCTTTATTATGCGAATATTAATTTAAAATGTATACTAGGAATCTGAATGACGTAAAGAAAAAGTTTACATTTAATTAATGATAAAGTCAGTTACCTAGAGTTTTGGAGCATCGCGAACATTACACAAGTTTTTTACACAACTAAAAAAGGCGCAGAAAAGAAACTATCTGTCATGGAGAAAAAATTCTCGAGGAACCTATGTGGATCAAAAATAAACAATGAAATTAAAGCGTGTGAAGTTAGATCGAATGAAGGATCCAGAATTTTTATGGAGAGTTGAATATAGTTGCAGTAATTCGATACAAGTGACTGAAATAAATGGGGGTATGTAGTAATATGATAAGATCTCATTCAATATAAAATGAGACTTTGAATGGGAGTCATAAGAGAAGATATAACTAGGAGGTGGATCGATGAATCCTACAAGAAAGAATTAAGTTAACTGGGAATAGAGAATTTTAATGAAATAGAATTGGATAGAGTAAAATGGAGAAAGATTTATTTACCTAAATGATCTCTAGAAATAAGGAAGACAGAATTAAATATCTAAATATTAATATTTATAGTAATTCACACTTCAACTAATTATATGGATATATAATTACTCAACGCGGCATTTAAATTATTATCGAATATATTTTTAAACAGATTAAAACTATATATGAGAGAAATAGTAAATGAATATTAATGCGGCTTTAAACCAGGAAAATTCACAACTTTCTATGTGTTTAAACTAAAACAATTAATAGAAAATCATTACAACTACAGTCTACAATAAGCCACTATATCTATTAATGATTAATTTTAAGCAGGTGTACGATTGTATTGCTATGGAAAAACATGGAAATATTCGGAATACCATCGCAATTAATTAGAATAGTAAGAGCATGCATTTAGGAATCGAGATGTAAAATAAAATTTGGAAGTTTTCTTTCAGAAGAATTTGATGTCACAGTAGGACTAAAACAAGGAGATATCCTGTCACCAACACTATTTAACATTGCTCTGGAGGAAGTTGTCAGAAGAAACAACGAATGGTGTAAGCTTTAATGAAAAAACACATGCTTTAATAGCCTACGCTGATGATATAATCATCTTGGGTCAAATGAAGAAGACATAAAAAACATTACTAAAGAATTAATAATGAAAACGCAGAGATGAAACTATTGATATTTGAAGAAAAAACTAAATATATGGTAGTAATGAGAGTTAATCGACTGAACAACAACAGAACATTAAAGATAGAAAATTATTGCTTTGAAAAGATAGAAATTTCAAATATCTAGGAGTCGAAATAAATTGGAACAAAGATTATCATGAAGAATTACGATTATGGATTAAAGCTGAAAAAGTTTCAGTAAGGCCGGTAGTTTTATATATGCATAAGTATGGCCAATAATAAAAATAAAAATAAAAATAAAAATAAAATGAGAGAAAGTTGGTAGATGGCAGGTATAGAAAGTAAATTCTTCCGACGAATGTTTAAACCAAAAACAAATTATCATATAGGAGAGTACGAAATAAGATCGAATAATGAAATCCAAGAATTTTTGGGAAAATAAGATATAATTCAGACACTTAATGGAAGAAAAATAAGCTGGCTAGGACATGTATGGAGATCTAATAACATTACAAAAGATGCAATGAACTGGAATCCAGAAGGTAAAAGACCACTGAGTAGGCCGAAGAAAAGATGGATAGATGAACTTAATCAGAAATTCCATATACTTGGAGTCGATAACCCGGAAGAAATTACAAATAATAGAGAAGAATGGAAGAAACAGTTTGAAGCAGTAATAGGCCTTATTGTCCTATAAAACTGAAGAAGAAGGAGAAGTTATTTAAAATCAAAGATTTTTTTAATAGTCGAGAAATATTTTTACTTGAATCATAAAAAAATACACGGAAAAATGAAATTTTTATAGTTATTACTGATTTAAGTGGTAATAATTATTTTAGATTGGTAGGTACTAGGTATCTATTTTTATGTGAAATTAACTGTTATTGTGTTATTATGAATAAAAAATTTCATTGTTTAATATACAATTTTCATAGAATGTCATTATGATGGATAAACAAATGAATATTTTGGTTAAATTATTTAAGTTATATAAAATCAGGTTTTAATTTTTAACTTGAACTAGTTAAGTCATTAATTAATTAACTTTCAACTATTTTAAAAATTTTCTGACTAACTTAACTTTAGCCAGTTAATTTTATTGCTAACTTTGCCAATCTTTGAAAGTTTGTTGATCGCGATTTGCATTATTAGATCATTTCTTACAGTGTGAATATATGCAATTTTATTTTATTTAAAAACTGACCTTTATGTTGCATCCGAGTATGATGACACCCGGAAGTACAAGAGTAACGGTCGTGTAGAAAACGCTATAAAAAATAGTAGCTCGACCTTTGCTGAAGTCTGTCGTACAAACGGGCAAGCCCGGTTGATAAGTGTAAGGAACTAATCGGAAAACCGGCGGCATTGAGATCAACAGGCACACAATCCACGTGGCGCAAAGCCCCAGCATAATTTTGCGGCTGTTTACCAGTGTTCCGTAATGCAAAGGTGCAGCGATTGCATAATATCTAAATACAACGGAAAAAGAAAATCAGTTACGTATCAATAAAATGTTTTCGATAATATTATTGTAACTAGTAATCTATAATGATTTAATATTATATTATCTCAAATAGTCATCATTTAGAAGTATTATTATGTATATTATGCAAAATCCTGGATTAAGATTTTTACTTCCTCTATTTTTGAACATTAATTTATTATATACACAAGTATATAATACTAGATTATTTTGACCATCTACCATACTTCATATTCTTAACTTGATTTGTAGGTATACAATTTTTCGTTTTCCAATATAATTATTATTCATGTATATTATACAAATAACCAATTTAATAATAATATTATTATGGTACAAAAAACTTTTTGAACTTATGGATAAACTTTTGATTTTTTTCAGTGATTGAAGTAAGTATGTCTGTTATTTTTTTTATTAAAATTAAATATCACGGAGAAAGAGTGTACAATATTATTAAAGAAACTTTGGTCTATAACTTCTTCGAAGTTTTCGTATAATATTATACGAATCGGTATAAAACTAAAAATCTCACATTCCTGTGTGCCTATATGGTTTTACTTTGAATAGACTACAGAGTGAAATTCCGTGTTTAATATTTATACCATAGAATTACTTTCATTTTATCCGTGCATTAAAGAGTAAAAGGATTACTGAACAAGTATAGTTTGAAAAAAATAGTTTTTGATCACGAAAGGGTTGAGTTTTCACAGTCGGGATTTAAACATTTAACCTAACCTTAATTAGTATTTTGATAACTATTATATATACTATACTGACAAAGAGGCTTAAAAATACTCTATATATTTATTTCAATCAGTGCAGACAACTTGTTATACGATTCATTTTTAATAAAAATATGTAGTCGGTGATTACATTTAACTATATTAATATTTTATTACGTATTTATCATATGAATATAATATAGCATAAAAACATGTATATTGTATATATATTATACAACATAATATTATGCACATATATAGTCAGAGACGAGCCTCAGAAATATTTTTGGGGGAAAAATCTGAAAAGTTGACGTCCAAAAAAAAAAAAAAAAATCACTAAAGATTTCACTAATTTTCCGACTTATTCACAAAATTTTCAATAAGCCGAGAAAATTGAAAAAGAAAACCAGCAAATAATAAACAAAATAAAGGTTATTCACACAGGTTATTGACTTTATTTGTGCATGTGTGGTGTGGGGGGGGGGTGTAGCACCTTCCCTAGTCTCGTTCCTATATTATACACTATTCAGAATAAGAACGGTACTTCTGCGCTGGGGCGTATCATTGTTTCGAGATTTGGCCTTGCGCGCCACCGTCATTCTAGAATTGACAACTGACGTGTACAATAATAATTTAAAATCAATTGTGCCGGCTCGGTGATCGGCGGCATGGTGCGCGCAAGGTTGACCCAAAGAAATATTTAAGGAGTGGGTTTAAAGTAGAGTTAAAAACTTTAATAAGCCAAAAAAAAGACGGGTTATCAATTTTTTCTGTAATTTTCCGATAAACCTACGGTTACTAACTGAATCCCAAATAATGACGTATCACATATTATGTTGTAAACCGGTATGCATAACAGGTGGTCGACTCGATTCAGCAAACGGTTGACGTGTGTAGTAACTAAAATAGGTACTGACATAGAGTGCTATAGAATCAACAGTTGGATATTTTCCTTTGTTCTGTAAGTTTTGGTTTCTGTGGTCTTGAAATCAGCTGTTTAGTACTTACATTTCTTATTATTACACAGCACGGTAATAGATACTGTGGTGATACGGTACGTATACCACCAACAGGGTTACCATTTTATTTTTGCATAATTATTTATTGTATTTTGAATTATTTGTAATTATATTTATGTTCCTTGTACCTACTCGATCTCTACCACCGTCGAAGCGAAGCGGCCGGTTGCTCTCAGCCGACCACCGCTGATCGAACAACAACCGTTTTATCTCATTCCTTTATTCGCAGCGTCGTACGGTCTGGAAAAGTGTCCGCCATTTTTTGTATCCACGTTTAGTGCCTTATTTCGTTAATTCGTTTTATTCTTTTTTATCGTTTTCTTATGTAAGTAATAAAAGTCTTTCGTGCATCGTGCTCAAAACGAATTACTTTATTTTCGTTTAAATACCTACTCCCGAAAACCTTCTCCCGTCCAGAGTCCGTTTGTTCTTATTTAGCCAGGTTGTGTCACACACTTAAAACTCCCTGCGCTAAAATACTATGGTTGCGCGACTATGATGTGCAGGCTGTTAACGATAAACGACGTTAAAAGTTCTCATCAAATTAATCGAAAACCTACGTACTTATAGCGCTATTGCCCCCTTCTGAGATTATTTTATATTAAATATTTATATAATTGTATCAGATAATCCACGAGGACTGCTAAAAGTACGCAGGTTTTTGATTAAAATTGATAAGAATTTTTGACGCCACTTTTTGAAGCCACGTCGCACAACCATAGTATCTATAGCCGTGTTACACTTACATAGATATAATAAATACGTTTGTTATCTTTATATTATGTTATCATATTAATATCATATGAATCATACAGAATACTATGGAGATAAAATGGTTAGGTAGGTTCCTAACATCATGTTCTATGGCTGTGAGTATAACGTCAATCAAACCGTTCTGAAATGAAAAACTAAAGTAGTGGGGGAGAGTACTGCGTAACTATGCAAATTATATGTACTGTCTGACAAGCATATCGTAATTATATGTATAATATTGTAATTATAAGTAAAGGATATAGTATAGTAGATAATAATTAATATTTTCTATTTATACATGTTTTCAGTTTTAATAATAGGTACTCAATTTTATCTATTTTGATATTTATAAAATAAATTAAGTTTTGGCCAGGTAAAATAGATACATTTTTCTTATTCTGAATTGAGTGTAAATAATTTAATTAAAAATTTTTTTTTTTTAAAAAATGATATTTATAATATAATTTATGCACGAAGGAAATGTAATACGTTTTGTGAAAATTTACCTGTCGCAGTTCAGGCCGCAAATCGTCCAAATGGCCATCGGATGTAAGAAGGTGAACAGAAATCCATGAATTGAGCACAACCATGGGGCGACTTGTTCGTACTGATTGAACGTTTCCGGTAACATAGACACCAGTACAGCAATGCATACGATCAAATCCACGGCGCTCAAGTGTGTAAGCAGTACGTTTATTGGCGAACTCGTCTTTAAAATGTAATATATATATATATATATATATATATATTATTTTATAATATTATAATATTATGTTAAGATTATCTGTAGATTTATACATATATGACGCATAAAACCTATTTAATATTGTGATAATCCAAAAGTTATATAGTTGTTCAGTTCTGCTCGCAGTGCGCAAATATACACTTCAAGGATGAATATTCACTTTTAAAGGATTTTGTTTGGTTTTGGGAATGTTTAGACTACTAAAGAGTTTGCGCTTTATTTTACGATCTTCTGGAAAAAGATTCTGTTGATGGTCTATAGTGATCGTTATAATCTCAAATTAATGATCTCAATATCTCATATTTTAGTAGATAAAATAATATTTATTTACCTATAACCTGTGATAATATTATTGTCAATACGATTTTCATTACTGTTTTAGATGAGAATTCATTTATGTATGTATTATGTAAATTATTTTTGAGTTGTATACGTATTCTCATTTTTTTAGGTTTTTTAAAGGTATTTTTGTATTATTTTAGTTTGTGCGTTTTTTTAATTTTTAGGACATATTAATATTAAAAATCTAGTTTTAGGGTTTTTTACTACATAATTTTATGTTTCTTTTCTAAAAAATTGAAACCTTATATGTTATATTCCCTTGAATCTGACTGTCTAATTGTGTCCTAAAAAGTTGTCATGGTAACTGATTTTTGATTTTTATTTCATTTCAATTCATCATAGTTACCAATATATGTTTTTCTAACTAAAAAAGGCGGCATGTATGAGGTGGAAGCACTTTGATTATGGGGTATGATATTGGCAGTGAATATATTATGTTTGAAAGCAATGAGAAAACCTTTCTAAAACAAATTTGTTATGAAAAAAAACCATTTACTCCAAAATTTCTACTCAACTCCTTCTACCCACAAAGTTGTTTCAAAAAAAATAAAAAATATATATCATTGTAAAACCAATAGATTTCTGGTTCCGCTCCAAATCTAAAATTATAGTTACGAAATATTTTTTTATAAACAAAATAGGTATTCATATTTTTTTTATTTATTTTATACATTATATAATATTTATTGATTATAATTTTTTTTTTGATAATAAAGAATAAAAACTGGAATTTTGACATGCTTGATGAGTGTGTTTTTCCTTACTTGTTTATACTCATTAATAGGATGTCGTACAACGCAACACTGTACAACTTGACCTAAAAGCTAGACAAAACTGTTAGACTTTGGAAAGTTAGATAAAAATTCTGAAAAAGGTTTTGAACTCGTATAGATTTGCCCACTAAGTATAGATAAAGGCGATTAAAAAAAAAATAAAAATATCATGTCATTTATCACTAAAAATCTGTGTTTTATGAATATTGGTCATATTTCAATATTTAATGTTAAAGATAAATGCCTCAATTGATCCCTAGAAGACAGACCAATGAATTCAAATCTGTTTTTAGATCTTAAATCTGATTTTTCTAAGTTCCGAAAATGTGTCTAGCTTATATATATACCTATTTTCCAGAAATATTGTGATTACACAATAATAATAAGTGGTACGGATACGTTGCTAGTTTTAGATTAATTATCTTAAATAATTCAAATATAATTGATCAAATAATTAAAATTGTTTTAAATATTTTTAAACTGTAGATTTTTATTTTTCCTAAAATGTCTTAAAAATTGCCTATACAGAACCCCTTAAAAATCGCAGGTGAAGCGTCATCTTAAAATAAAATTTCATTGTCATCTATAAATATATGTTCTTATATCAAGCTGTTACTCAATGTTGCGTGCTATATATATTGAGGAGATATTCGATAATATGGTGTAATTTATTTATTTTCTGTTTGAAATGATATCAACTCATTGACCCCTTAAAAATATCGAAATTTAAAACTAGTACTTATGTACATATATGTCATGTGATTGTAAATATTAAATTCGATTATTATTATTATTATTATGTTTTTACATAATTTTTCTAATTATTCTCAAGTGTATATTTTGGATGTTTAGTGAAGTGGAGAAAGTATTGGTTTACAATTATGTGCTCTAAAAGTTCTATGTACCATAGATAATTGAATACAGTTAAACAGATCATAATTTATTTTTCTATAGGACATGTTTAAAGTATCCCAGTATTAATTCAGAAATGCGCGAACAACGACTAAAAACCGCAGAAAAATGATGAGATTATTTTAACTAAAATATGTAAAATATTCCGAAATTCTGTCTGGTGAATTCTAGTAAACACTAGTGTTTCCAATATGTATATAATATATATTTATTAGTTTATTCATATAAATTTTTTATGATATCTTAAAATTCAAGACGTACTGTTATAATAAATTAGTCTAAATTTAATACGTTGAACTAGAAAAAGGTCATATGATATGTTTAAAATCTATTTGTCTACACACACACACACACGATGCTATAAAGTATATTAAAAAAAAACATTGTTCAAGTAAAAGTATACTTATATTAATTTATTATTTTTAGAGTAGCATAGCTACCTATATGCAGTGACGTAATTGAGGAAAAAATCAGGGGGGGGCAAAAAAAATTATGTTAATTACTCCCTCCTCCTCTATAAAGTAAAGTTCTATAGTTGTGCATACACTATTGCAGAACACCAATGAGTACCAGTATAATTGTATAAAATAAACACGTATATTTTTTAAACTAAACATTTATTTTGAATGTAAAATATATAATATATGTATATTTATTTATTTTTTTTTTTAAAAAAAACAATAGATATGTACTTGGAATATTATAATTAATATCTAATATTTTAATGCCAATTTTATTTTTCCCCCAACGCCATTTGCTGTGAATTCATCAATTAGTAATTACCATTTCAAAATCAATTAATGCAGATAAATGTGTTTGTAAGATGGCTAAGCTACTTAAACGATCTTGGTTCATCGTATTTCTCAAATATTTTTTTAATCGCTTTAAACAAGAAAAAGATCATTCAAAAGATGCTGTATTTGTGGGTATAGTTAAAAATAATTTGACTATTTTTGTGATATTAGTAAATCCCACTTGCAAGTCAGATGTCAAATATTCAATTTTGTTTGAAATATTATATTCATTATACTTATATTTAAACATACTTTTAAATTTAAATTTAAATAAAAAAAAAATGTCGGTCGGACTTAGTTTTGAAGTTATGGCAATTTAATGTTATTTTATACCATAAAAAACAACACATTTTACGATGCATTTCCTTATCAAATGTGTGGTTTTCAAAAGACATATAATACACCTTAATGGGGAGCAATTTATTACTTGTGACCAAAAAAAAAAAAATTACACCAATAAAAAAGTAAATTTTAAAACTTAATTAAATATTATATTATTTATTCACCATACCCTTCGTTGTATTCGTTCCAAATTATCTAGCAACTGATGGAGCCGATTTTTGATATATGCATTTTTAAACGTTTTATAAGCTGTCAAAAAAATAAAAAAAATGATATTTTAATAGCTCATACAATGTAAAAAAATACATATCTCAAAAATCGGCTGAATCAGTTGCTAGATAATGTTGTTAGCTATAATTTGTTTCTTGTTTTGTGTTTCTAACATGTTTGTAAGTTGATAAAAGTGAAAAATGCCAGTTTTTCATTGAAAAATTGTCGGTGTCCCGTCTTCTTAATAGGTAGGTACATACCATTTTCACACTTTTTAGATTTTGAAGAATTAATAAAATCAAAAAAACTCATTTGACGTTTGTGTTTACCAGAATAATTAGACATTACTATTATTATAATTTGTATAAATTAAATAAACTAGGTAAAATGATCACACGTCACAAAATAGACAAAATATTGCAGTCCGCTGAGTAGCTACAAAAATAACGTTGGTGACCAAAGTATGTCTCACGTGGAAATTTCTGGATACATTAAAACTCGAAATAAGAACATTCCTTATCGCACCACTGCAACTCCGCAACCTTACCATAATGATAATAATCGAACACCGTCTATATACATATTTACTAACTATTGTCATATAGGTACATCGCGTGTATTATTACGAGCATTTATTTTTATGCGGGTAGGTGCGGTCTTATCCACGTCTAATATATTATATTAAAATATTAAAATATACTAGTGTAATATTATATTATTTTTTGTAGAATACCTAAATGTTAATTTTTGTATGTAGAAAATGAAATGAATTACAGTAAATTCTTTAAAATATTTCTATATTTTTTTTATTTGTTACTAATGGTTTGTACTATTAAAATACCTGAGGGGGGCAAAATGATAGTTTTGCCCCCTCTGAAAATTGTAGGGGGGAAATGCCACCATTTGCCCCCCCCCCCCCGAAATTACGCCACTGCCTATATGTAGACCATAGTATTTCTGTTCGAAATAATTTCGATTAAAGTAGACCGTTTTGATGTGCAACCGCGTATATACTACAAACATTTTTTTTTCTTAAAGAATTCTTTTTCAACCTTTTAGCCGTTATAAAAAGACATTGCAGCAGGATATATATATAATATACCTATATGTACTTTTATTTATTTTTAATCGCATATATGTAGATTTCATTACTTTTCAATAGGTAGTTACAAACATCGTTGCGTGACACAATAGTTCCTACACGTTTTCTATAAAACGAGATTATAAATGTATTATATTATATTATTCTTTATATACTCGCACTTTTTTATATCATTTTTGATAGTTTTGAGTTATTTTTATTATTACTCTTAAATGATAGAATAAATATAAATCATTAAATGGTTTAGTAGGTATGTAAGTCACGTTGTGCAGTGTAGTATAGACCGGGAATAAAAATAACTGAGAAATGAAATAACGTTCGATAAAAGGAAATTTATTTCCGACCGAAACATTTGTATTTATCATAAAACGCAATTATTGTGGTTATAGAGTTAGTTGCTTTATATAATTACATCGTTCGAAAGAAGATAGTTAATGGTTGACTAATGATGTTTTGATGATATTACAATTATTATTTTACTTACAACTGTTTTTTTTTTTTTAATGAAATATTCTTTATTTTAGAATGTTTGATTATAGTTTAAAACTATTCAATATATTTAAGACCTAAATAGAGATTTTTTATTCTTAAATAATGTCCAAAAAGTTTTTATTTTTATTTTATTGTTCAGAATATATTTCATACGTGCATACATCGATATTACAGAACAGCGTATACATCTAATAGGCGGAGTGGTAAAAATGTATAGGTTCATAATATCTGTTTTCAAATAACTGTACAGACAACGTGTATCTATATTTACAATGTATATTTTTGTATAGTTTAATTTATTACCAACTCCTGAAACTTTGCAATTTTATCACAATACTCATTTGTTAAAAAAATAAAACCATATCGATCTAACAAGTTATATTAAGTATAGCGGAAAATATAATACGAAATAATATGTTCTTGTAGGTTTTATCATAGATCTATTAAATAAATGTACTAGTAAAAAAACTATCTGACAATTAAAAATCGTTTTTATGGCAGAAGCAAAAAATCGTTGACATATTTGTTCTATGATATACCTAATATGTGATATTATGTAATTATTTTTGTTATTACAAATTTTATTTAAAGTGTAATATTAAAGTTGAATATAAAGTTGAAAATAAAAACTTAAAATATTTATGATTGTATGTTCACATATGTGTTGATTGTAAAATTGATTTATTTTACATACTTTAAAGAAAGATGTATTATAATATTCGAAATATAGAAAAATAATTGTATTATGTATATTATATGATAAATTATCTTACCCGTTTGGTTAGAAGGATGACTAATAAAACGTATCCGTTTATAAATGCAGCTAACGTCGCCACGCCGCAGACTGCCAAAACGGTCACCAACTTTTGATCACCGTTCATCACTCAGCATCACCCGATCGAAATAACTACATCATTCTGAAACTAAAAAAAAAAATCGACTATTATTAAGACTTCTATACTTAATATAAGTAAACATAAAATACATTTTATAACGTTTTTAATTTTTAAATTTCGACATTATTTTCATTTTTTGTGCATATTTTGTTTGAAATTTTGGGAAATTAATAATAGATTGTCATCATTTTATAGCTTTATATAATTTATTCTTGTTCATTCAAAGATAAGTTGTAAAAAAAGTTATTTCAATTTCAATATAAGTAACTATTATTAGATATCAAGGAGAAATTTTTCTCGAATAATTAAAAATACATTGAAAAATAAAATTTGGAATTGAATTTGTCGAAAAATAATAAAAATAAAAAATGTTTAAATAAATAAAATACAGTTTGTTATATTTCAATATAGTTATTTTTTCCACCAATTCTCAGGAATATGAGTGTTAACGCCGTATTTATCTTTATCTTTATTAATATAATATAATATTATATAATATACTTATATGATCTATTAAAAATTATTCACAAATCATTTGTCATTTACTTCTAAATAAAGAGCAATATTAATATTGTTAACGAATATTTGAAATATTATCAATAAGACTTAACGGTTTTCGACATAGGAAGTGGATTCTGCTGAAAATATACATTATCTGTATATCTACCATGGTTATCTACTCACGCTACTCGTGATAAATACGTAATGTTTATGTACAAGTTAATGCGAACTAAAATTTAAAATACAGATTTTTTTTAAATTTAGAATTTCCACCAGATACGTATTTTATAGTTACCATATAACCGAGATAAAAATGTATTATTAAACAACATTTTAAATTTTAAAAAATTCAAACAAATTTTAACATTTTTAATGATTAAAATATAAAAAGAATATTACAATCTAATGAATAATTTAAAATTATAATGAACCAACATAAATATTTAATAGTTAAAATATACAAAAATAATACAATTATTAATATATAGGTACATACCTAATTTAAAATTCTCCCCCCCAAAAAAAAAACAAAACAAACTTACTTTCTATGTAACATTACATTTTTTATTATCTAATAAAATTAAAATAATGACTTTAAGTAATATTCAAACATAACAAATTGTTTAGGGATTTTTTTTATAAAGTTGTAATAATAGTAAAATGATTTGTGATACCTATATATTATGTACCTACCTAAGTACTAATAAATATATTGTAATAAAAATGCATAAATAATATAATGCGATAAACTATAAATATGGCAACTAATTAAATACACCTCAATGTACAATTTAAATTCTTTGGATTTTGTCAGAAAATATATTTATTATTAACTAAATGAGGATAATAACAATTTTTTCAGTATGTTTTATGTATTGGAGGAGCGCTTAGTTTACGTCTGTGGCCGGTAATATGACCCGCGTTTCCTAACCCGAGTAGATAACCGTGATACCTACCAATATTCGTGGCATATTAAGATCCAAAAATAGATTGTTTTGTCCATTTTACTGATGATTTATTTGTACTCGGTAAATACAATAATTTATATATCATTTTTTTGCCGATCATTTTACAAGAAAAAAAATGGTAAGCTCTCGAGTTGCACCGTGCGACCAAAGTTGACGGTCGTGACAGGAGAGTTTAGAGGACGATCATGTAGCGATAAGCCTATTTAGTATTTTATAATTAAATAAAAAATATCTGGAAATACCTATATTATTTTATGAATAAATATAATTAATTATTTGGGTTAACTAACTTTTGAATCAGTTAAGTACATAGGCGTTTTAAATATTTTTAAATTAATTTAAATCCTTTGAACTTTTTATAAAGTTCGGTTTGATTCGGTTCGTTCAAATATAAATAAATTAGGGTCAACCTAAACAATTTGGGTTCATCACATTATTAAAAAAACATATAAATATATAAATATTTAAAATATAAAAATATAATTAAGGGTTAAAAATGGGGTGAGTGTACTTAGTGAATCATTTTTTATACAGCAAAGGTTTCAGTAAGTTTACATTGTTCTTGCTCACACTGCAAAACGTTTTAGGTATGTATTATGAGACAATTATGTGACCTCTATTGTTGTACATCGTTTCTGAGATTTAAAAATGTTGAACTTACCAGGTTGTAATCTACCTATTGTTGAAAGGTCCGTCCAACAAATGATAAGGATACATTAAGAGGTTATCAGCAAGGCCATTTTTAATGGGGTTTTGTATAGGCAACTTTTATGTTATTTTATGAAAAATCCAACAATTTAAAAAAATATTTAAATATATTTTATTTTTAAAGTCATTTAAAAATAGTCCCGTATCCGTAACATTTTATATTGTTGTGTAATCATGACATTTGTTCAAAAATAAGTTTACGAAAAACAAACCAAAAGGCCATTTAAAATGGTTTTAGAGTTAAAGTATTTATTATAAAACATTTAAAAGACAACATTTTGGATACAATATCATAAGTTATTTTAATAATTTTTTTA
Organism: Pemphigus obesinymphae; assembly: GCA_025469235.1. NCBI lineage: Eukaryota > Metazoa > Arthropoda > Insecta > Hemiptera > Aphididae > Pemphigus > Pemphigus obesinymphae. The sequence continues at coordinate 19,548 of JAIPRL010004581.1, read as the reverse complement.
TCCTATAGTATAATATAGAATGTATAAAATTCCTATTTCTTTAGTTTTTAAATCGCTGTAACTTCTTTGTTAATTAATATTTTGTAAAATCCCTATGAGATTGTGGTTTTAAATGTGATAAATATTATTTTCTATACATTTGAATATAGATATTTGAACTCTAAAACCATTTAAAAGGTTTTTAGTTTGTTTTCCTTAGATATGTCTTTACTACTGAAAACCATTGGTGTGGCATTCTCTTAAATTTTTAAGTTGAAATATTCAAATGGTCTTATATATATATTATTATTATTAAAATAGTTAAAAAGCCACAGAGAATGAAAAAAAAAATACATTACATATACAAGTAAATAATAATCAGTACCTATATTAAAATTTTTAGTTTAAAAAGAATAAAATATACGATAGTGAACACATCTTTTACATTAAATTTAAAAATAACTTTTTTTTACAACATTTATTTAAATTGTTACTTCAACTGCAAAGTCAAGAGAACTATGGAAATTATATTTTATTTGTAGACGAAATCCAAAAAAAGTCGTTCAGATACAGATGATGAATGTTCGTCTATCGTTCTTCCGATCTCAGACAGGATAGTATATTATTATTATTTTAGACTTCATTGCAAAGATTGTTTCTGATTGTCTCACGATTCTGAGCATTGTTCGGTTTACTTAAAAAGAAATTTACTTTTGTCTGTGAAATAGCCAATTTTTTTTAAAAAAGTATTTTCCATAACAACTATAATTTATTTGTTATTTTATTATTATCCTGGCATATATAAAATATTGCGTACTTCATACCTACATCATATAAAAGGTAGATTTTCTTTATGCTTAAGGAAACTACTGAGAAAATATAAAAATGACCTCTTTAAAGAACCGACTAGAATGAATTTGCCATCAAAAACTTGTTCACCCTAAAACTTCTACACCACTCCTTCTATCCGAAAAATTTTTCACAGAAAAAAAAATATAAGTTAAGGTAACTGTAAAAGTAATAGGATCCTCGTTACATTCAGAATCTCAAAGGGAAAATAATTAGTATAAACATAAGTATGTGGGTTAATAAAAATTAAAGAATTTGATATTGAATATTCTATAATGTTTATTTATTTTTTTAAACAATTTACTAAATATAAAACAGTTTATATAGTGTTGGACTATAGACTTGATTATAATTTAGAATAGATGATGAAATTGAACGAAATTCTTGTATATTATATGTATATACAGATTTACTGATATTATAAAACATAATTGCACATTAAATGTAAAAAACTCACAGTTATAAAATTACTGATGTCCATTTTTAAAGTGCCTCTGGTGTATATAAACCTAAATAGAAGACATTTGCTTATTCATGTATAGGTACCTATATTATTGTGTAATTATACAGAAAGAATTACTTTTTTGGTTTTATCGATTTCATTTGTGTTCTATATTCAATCGATATGTATATGGCAATGGTATATTGAACTTTTGACTATTCCTATAGATATATTACATACATACGTGATCGATAAAAAAAATTTAAATAAAATGCACAGATCATTTAAATACCAGTGGATTCCTATTGCTCTGTACAGAATATAAATGTATATACATTATATATATATTATAATATTTATGAATATAAGAAGAATTACGTTTATTTTTGGGCGCAGAAGCAAAGGGCATGCAAAGACTTTCTTATAGCAGGATAATCGAAAATCCTCATACCCCGAATCATTTATTATTTATTTTCTAAAACAGGTTTTCTAAATCTTTAAAATCCTATAAATTTAACCACAAATGTTTTAATAATCCATTTTAATAATGTCCTCGGTGTACAATAATTTTCTTCATTTTTTTGACAGTGGAAAAATAAACACACAAGCGGTAAGAGGACGCTTCACCCGCATTTGCTTTCTCTGTCTAACCAACTCATAATATAGGTAATTTTTGTTCGGCATTCTTATCACAACTTTGACGTTTCTAATATTAAAGTATATTTAACCTATTAAGAAATTTATTTAAATGTTTAATTATCTATGCTGTAGCGTCGTTTCCTTTTTCAAATTTTTAATTCTAAAGAGAAATATAATATCTATTTAAATTATTGAGATTTAAAAATAATTATATTTTTTTACAAAATTAAAATGTCGAAAAAAGACGACATACCTACTATACGATGAATAGAATATAATATCGTCTATAAATTTGGTAATAGGTAAATTTGCTCCAATATCAGAATTGACGATGTTATAACAAGAACGCCGAGTGTACGCCTTAGCAATGGTTTTAAATTACAATATTATAATGATAACTAATCATTGAATTAGTGAATAGTAAATAAGTTGATATTAGTGAATTAGTAGGTAGGTATAACATTAATCAATTTATATGAGTAGCTACTTTTATCGTGACCATTGAATTTAATATCAACATTTGGCAGTTTTACCGTACAGTAATCCAGTAACTATTTCAATTTACGAATTTTAAGAATTAATTCTAGAGCACTTTTGAGTGTGTAATGTATGCATTTTTCGAAATGGAAAACATATAATTTTTTCGATTTCCTGCTAATTCCAGTTAACTATTATGACAACACGTTAACATAGTTTTCGGAAATCGAATTATTTATAAAATAATCTTGTATTTATTTTTATTTACTTTTCACGGTATATAAAATAATACTTCATTAGCGTTTGAAGCAGTAATCCACTATAAATATTATTTTACTACAATGCATTTTAATTTTAAAAGTAGGGACCTAATTTGAGGATAAATAAACGTTAATTGACGATGATAAAAATATCAATTTCAAGAGAACCCATTTACCCGAGAGCCCAGTCGGTTATCGCTAGAGCGTCTGTGTTTGTTTCCGAGTTTTTTTTTTTTTATACCTACTACATTTTTCAAATATCACTCAGAATCGTTAAATACAGGAGGTGGGGGAGGGTTGAGGGTGATGTTAAAACCATTTTACCATTTAACATATTTATCGTATATTTTAGTATACCCGCGTATACTGCACAAAATATCATTGGTAGAATTAACAATATGCATAAATCACATTTTAACAAACAAATATTTGTTAAAATAATACAATTTTTATTATCTTAATGTATTGTTAAATTAATAAAAAAAATGTGTTTACAATAACAAATTCATTTTGTAGAGATATTATTATTACAATTATATATGTTATTAAATTGAAAAAACCATTCTGTTTAAATTGACAATTTAGATTAACAAGTGGGCGTTTGTTCTACGAAGAAGAAAAAAGAAAGAAACACAAAATAATTATAATTGAATTAGCAAAATATTTATTAATTCAAATAAATTTGTTTTCAATTAGACAATTTTACCCAAGACATTGATAAAATGTATTGTTACATCAATAATACCTTTTGTTATTTTACTGTTAAATTAAGAAATATTTAATTTCTAAATCAACAAACATTTTATTGGACGTATATTAACAACCATAGGTACCATTAAATTAATCTATATTTTTATTTGAATCACAGATTTATTTGGTTCATTGTACATACACCTATACTAAAAGTAATCAAAAAAATGACGTGAGAAAACGACTGCAGGTTAGGTTAGATAATTATTATGATGACTATAGTTTCGTATATTTGTATTCCATTAGAAAACCAAAAAAAATGGTTTACGCAAGTAAATTTGTTAAAACTCAATATTTTAAATGCAAGTTTAACATAATCAACCATTTTACGATGTTGAAAGTACATATATTACACGGGTACCACCTACTCTTACGTAGTCGTAATACACCTTCTATTATATATTTTTTAACTCACGCAACCGACGCAGGGTTAGATAGGTACGCATTGATTGGTAGGCGACACGCCCGTCGTAAAGACATTTTTAACGTATTTTTAAATAAAATTACATTTCTACCTATTCATTTTTTTTTTTTTTTTTTTTTTTATTGGCATTATATTATTATTATTGTTATAGATTCCAAAATCCATTATCGTAATTATTATTGTCTATATATACTCTTAGCCTATAATTTATAGTAGGTATAATTTTATTATTTGATGTAAAAAAACCAAAACAAAAAGTATTTATCTATTATATATAAGACCTATGGGTATATGTTAAAATATAAAATATATAGGACTCGAAATACTCTGTACCGTATAATAGAAATAATTTTGATTTTAATATTGATTTTGACGTCGGACTGATCGGACCCTCCATTAGTTACCGTCTTTGTCTATGGGTAGGTACATAACACGGCCTAAAATAGTGTGCAGTACGACACCGTTAGTGCAGTATGAAATCGGAATATTGCAGTACAAAATGAAAAAGTGTGTTGATTATTTTATAGTGTTATGTTTAGACTTTGATAATGCCGTCCACATACTATATATATATATATATATATATAGTTAAAACTTTTATTTTTTTTTGAGTTTTGAATTTTAACATGGCATTGATAATACCGTTGAAAAATACTGACAATACCACGATGTTGAAAAGATGTTGCAGATGTTGAAAGAATAATTTCGTACTACAACTTATCAAAAACTGCAACAAGATCTTCTTTATTTCCTACAGTTATAATAGATTACCTGCATGTGAAAATAAACATGTCGGCATTAGACGAGTTTGATCCTCAACCAGCTGTCTTTAATTGGTTTTTTTTTTTAACTTGAGTATATTTTATTTTTAGAGAGGGATAATTCATATTAAATTAAATTATGTGAAATTATAAAATAGTGTAGTACAAAGTTTCATTTATTTTAGGCCCGGGTACATAATATAATATACATATATATAATATTATAATAATTAAATTATATATTATATATAATATAATATTCGAATTGAATAATAGTGCTATAGTAAATATTTGGTGTAAATTTCAAGTTTCTTGCATTTTAATTTTCCAATATTTATCATTTTTGATTTTTTTTTTTTTGCTAGTAATATAAATATTATATACCTCCTATATAGTAACCATTACTAGTTTATTTGTTATTTTTTCATTCATAACAACTTTTCGTGATATGTCCCTTATAAAAGGTTTGTAGTTATTTTCATTACGCTTTTGAAAACTACTTAATAAATACTATGACCTACTAACCTCTATATGTTACTGTATTATATTTATCTAGGTATTTGTTACATTTTTATCAATTACTTTCCTGATTTGTCATTGGAAGATGAGTAAATACACCAGTAACGAATGGATTATAAAATTGTTCAAAGAAAAATCACGAGATCTATCACTTTGCTCAGAATTTAAAATTAATTAGACAACAAATTCATTAAATTTCTATAGTGGATGAAACACAAGATATTGATGATCATATTATAATATTATATTTCTTATAAAATATATTATAAATAAGTGTTTTGTTTTTTGCTATAAGAACTTGTGCGTTTGACAATGATAAAAACCTATACAAAAGTGTAAAAATATTAAGCGGAAAACGTTTTTTGGTTCTTTTTTTTTTATCGTATATCCATGCTTCTGAATATAGTGTCATGTTATGTATTGGAAAAATTATATTATCAGTTTTCCAATTAAATGTTGGGTAATTTTTTAATTGTTGTTAATATTTATAAAAATATTTTTCTTCATGAATGGTGGATACTATTAAAAAAAATTCCAAGTAAGAATCTGTCGGTATATCACCTCCGTTTACGCCATTAATTGTTTCTATATTTTATATAATTAATATATAGAGTAACTAAAAAAAAATATAATTAAACCATAATTATAATTTTATATGTTTTATAATCATTTTTTGGTGCGATGAATTTTAAATTTTCCTTATTTATTATGATACTTTAAACTTTAACTATTACTATTTGTATAAAGTGTAGGTATAATTTTTAAAACCGGTTACTGCGTACATTTTTACAACATTCTAATTTTTTTATTTTTTTTTTGAAAAAATTTAATCTTTCAAACTGATCTAAGACACGCAATTTACTATTGTACACATAGTTAATTTTCTATGAAATGTATTTAAAATTAATAATAACAGTATTGATTGTCTGGGTCAGTGTTTTAATGCAGATAGATCAGACGTATCCGGAAACATATCGTCCGTATCGGGCGTAGAACAAAAAAGCATTATTAAAATTATTATGATTTATGAATACAAAGTCAACATAATAATATGCAATGGTTACATTACAAATGAAAAAATACGGTTATTTCGCCGGACGTATACTTTATAATATACATTTTGATTACCGCGACATATACCAGCTGTAATAATTATTATCATGTCCGCGCGATGACCCCGTGATATTGTGATAATATAGGTACTTCTGCGATTATACGCGTGAAAACAAACCGCAGGTCACGGGCGGGACGGAACGAATCCTACAGGACGACATTCCCCAAAGGATCACTCCCCTTTGGCCTTCGCGTTTATTGTCAAACTATACAGAATTATCTCGTTAAATCAGTAAGTGGAAAATTTCCCATCAGTTTACAAAAATAAAAATAAATGTTGTCATAATTAATACGCATCGACTAAAAAGTAAAAATACAATAACTACGATGTAGGTACGTTTAATATTTTATATTTCATATGATATACGAGTGTTATACGCTATACATAAATTTATCATAGAAATACTATAAATATAGAAAAAATATATTTAATCCATATTTAAACGTAAAGTCGTGCTCGGCACAATGTGCCCAACGCGATTGTTTGTCAAACAAAATGTTGTGTGGTCGTCCACAATAATCACATATTATAATTTCAATTCATCGATGTATTGGATCATATATTACTATACGTATGTACAAACATATTATTATATACAATAAGCGTAAATCACTAGCATAGTATTTTGAAAACAGTTGCTTATTTCAAATGTTTGCCGATTTTTCTTTTCCGATGTCTATAGTAGATAATTATTTATTAAATAACCTAATATTTATAGGTTTATACCTATATAAAAAAAAATGCCTTTAAAAAATGAATATATATATTATAATATATATAAAATAATAAAGTGCTACGGTAATTTAAGATTCCCGAATAATTTATAATAAAATACTTACTGAAATAATTTTCAAAGGATTTTGATTTTATTTTATAATAAATAAATTATTTTTCAATAGATTTAACAATATAATTCTTTTTAAAATTAACGGATATTATACAAATACAATTTTAGACCTATAAACTGAGTGCCTATACTAACAATATATTATAGGAGTACGTATAGAATTCATATGTAGGAAAAAGTATCATGTTAATTTTATATCCATGCATTTTGGTGACATAGATAATATATTAAGTGCCAAAAATCTTAAATAATTATAATAGAAATGTTATATAAAAATATGTATAAAAGGAATCAATAATATATAGTATACCTAAGTGTGTTTCAACTTTATTTAAAAAATAAGATTATGTAACATATTTATACAAGCTAAGAGAGAGATAGAAAGAGAGACGTATAGTCGTTGTAAAATGATATATTTTTCTCATTCTTAAATCTTCGATAGAAATATATAATATGTAAAAAAAAAAAAATAGACTAGAGGAAATAAATCATTCAACATAATAATATATATATGGTTATATGGGAAACGGTCTAAAGTGAAAGTTATGTACGCAATATTATATAATACTAAAAAAGTATTATTTTATTAACTTTTGGAAAGCGGAATTGGAAACATAACGTTATCGATTGTGATAAATTTTAAAAATATGATCAAATATTTTGTGAATAATAAAAAATTCGATTAGCTTATTTTCACACGATATAAAATGTACAATTTACAAATGTAGCATACACTCGAAAATAAAATGACTATATTATGATAACTATACATTTTAAATATATGGAAATAATGGCGTAATATTATTATGTATTGAAATAATTATTATTACTCGTCGTCGATATCAGTAGTAATCGTTACAATTGCACGACTAAATAAGAGGATAGATACACACGCACAAACTATAGATGCATTTAAATTATTATTATCTGTTATTATACATATTGTAAGTCGTATTTAGAGATGAGCGCAACCGAATGATAACTATCGACTTATTCGATTGTTATAATATAATAATATAATATATAATATAATATAAAACAACCAAATTATAACAATCTAATTAAAAATCATTCTAATTATAATAATCGAATAAAAAATCATTCGAATTATAATTTATAACAATCGAATTAAAAATAATTCGAATTATATAAATCGAATTAAAATCCACATCAATATCATATCATGTACCTACATAAAATCGAGTGACCCCGTCATTTTAAATGTTTTTACTAGTATACTCATTTTTATTAAGCCTAATAAAGTGTATATAATAATCATAAAATTAATATAATATCATTTTCCTGTAAAAAAGTATAAAAGTAAAAAAATAACACGATTTTTTGTTGTCAAACGTACCCATAAATTACTAAATAAATGTAAAAAAAAACCATAGACCTAATAAATAAATGAACTGTGCTTTGGATCTAAAATACTCAGACAACAAATGATAAGCCAAAACGAGTATTGTGGAAGAAAGAATTATTCGACTTCGTTTATTCCATGGTTTTTGTAGTACGCACCATGATAATACCACAGTGCACAGATGATAAAAACTACCATTCGTATTAAAAACTGTCACATTATCAAATACTCATTTACAATATTAATTACTGTTATTGTATTCATAGGCCTATTAACTAGGTCTATGACTGTATCACTAAAATTGTTCGACCATATCTATAATCAAGATCCCAAAAATAATCATCTAATTCAAATAATACAATTAATCTTCAAAACTTACTTTACTATCCGTATATACCATTTTAATAAATCAAATAGTCAACCAAAAGACAAAATAAGATTACATCTAACTTAGCTTGTTCACTTCCATCATCAATAAACTATTCCAGTTTTATCTATAAAATTTGTATAACGTTTTTATCAATATATATTAAAATTTCAGAAAAAATAAAATATTATTTTTCATGAATAATGTTGTTTTTATTTATTTTATCATGGAATAAACAGTACTACAAAATCTTTTCTTCCATAATACTCATGTTTGCTGATCATATGTTGTCTGAATATTCCAATAGGCTGGGGGCGAGGAAGGCACAGTCCATTTAGTTAATAGGTCTATGAAAAAAAACAATGATTAATCAGGTTAGAAAATAATACATAAAATTCATTTGAAAAAATAAATTACCGAAAATTGCAGTGCACTCCAAGAAAACACTTTTCTCGCAAAACAGTTTTATTCAGTAAAATAATGATTTTGGGAAGAAAACGACATGTATCGTTTTTTACTTGATGTATTTTTCCGTGTCGTTTTTACTGATTACCAAAATAATATATTATGCAGGACGTTGTCTTAATATGCATTTCACAAATTATTTTTAACAATATTTGATAAAGTATCGACAATTCGATTGTTTTTTGAAATACCAATAATTCGAATGATTTATTAAAATATGGACAATTCGATTGTTTTATTAAAATATCAACACAATTCGAATGATAATTATCGAATAACAATCGATTGTATAAATCATTAGGTTGTGCTCATCTCCAGTCATATGTCGCCGGTCAGTCGTGCGATATACAACACCTATCGTCGAGTCGAGTCGTACGTCTACGAATAAACGCGTACCTTTTTTTTTTTTTTTTTGTCGCAATCCGAGCAATATTTACGCAGACAATCATTAGAAACGTTTTATTTAAAAAACCTGGTATTTTCTCAAATCGCGTGATAGCCCGAAATTTTCTAATATTTTAAATTATTCAAAAAATATTTACCTTTTTTTTTTTGTAATTCGTCATTTTAGGTTTAGGGGTGCAGCTGGCCTGCAGTCTGTCGCCAATGTGTTTTATTGCGAGTACCTACCTATTATATTTACATTATTGTTGAGCTAAAAGGGCTATTACCATCATTAGGTACCTATTTCTATGTTTTTTATATAATTTTTGTGTTGCTGTGAATTACTGTTTATTTTTATTATTTTCTTATATTTAAATCGTATCAGCAATACGCAAATCTCAGTTTACATATTATACCTAAAATTTCAATTTATTTTTAGCTCATAAGGATACACTACACACACAATACACACACATACACAGAAAACAAAAGGCTGATAAATGAAATAAAGTGCACGAAGTATCTATGTACCTTGTGCTTTCATGTCTATTACCCATACTATATATATATATTAAAAAACTATGATCGAGCGAGATCTTTAAAGAAAACTAATGATTTTTAATGATAAAAATACATGTTAGTGAAAAATAAATGAAAAGACGTGTAAAAATTATTTTAGAACTAATTTGCGGGAATCAACTATCCTTTGTGTTTTTAAAATTATACAATATATTATAGCGGATTAAAAAATGTTAAAAATCGTTTTGAATCCTTCGACAATTAGCTAATTATTTATAAAACTGTAGAACTCCTACGTGATGGTCTGTCTATGCCTTTTATTGTTTATTTGGTGTAAACACATTAAAAAAACAAATGTCGGGATTACACAACAATAAAAAATGGTGTACGGATACAGAACAATTTATAGACTACCTTCTATAAGCATTCAAATATTTTTCAATATTTAGATTTTTGTTATTTTTAAAATTTTCTTAAAACTACCTCTACATAGAACCCCCTTAAAAATGAGATGCGTGACCTCTCTCTTATATATAGATTATCACTTGAAGACTATGGAATAGATTGATTTATTGGGTAGTTTTTGTTCGAGCATTCGATATTTTGACTGATTTATTACGAGTTACGACCCTAAAATATTAAAAACTACGTACATTAAGGTGACTAATTACAATCGCTCAGAATATATATATCAGGGTCCAAGACATTGTAGTCGTATATATAAAAAATAAGGGCGTAATGGTATTGCGTGACATTGATCAATGCGGTTACTGTACATTTGAACAATACCTGCGTCCTACATAATACATACATATATGTAATCTATAGTTCTAAATTTGTGTTATAAAATATACATAAATTTAATATTTTAACGCTTTTCTTTTCCCAAAAATTAACAGTTTACAAAATTTCTATTTTATTCCTTGTAATTGAAGACCGGTTTTGATTGCACTAATAATAATATATCAAAATTGTAATGAAAATATATCAGGATTTCAATTAAAATATGTTAAAATTGCCATGAAAAATACATTAATGTTGCACAATAAAATCATATAATTGTTCTGAAAAGACGTACAAATGAGAAAATAACAATTTTAAAATTATATTTGGCAATAATCGATTTTTTCAACACAGCACCACGAGCGCGCTATGCATCATAGACAATTGTTTATTTGATATCGACCAATATTACAATCGTTATCTCAATAATATAATATAAAACGACACTCACATGGCTGTATCTATATCAACCCTTTTTTACTCTTGCGAAACACAATATGTGAAAACGCATATCGTAGTTATTCTTGAATTGTACAATTGTCTAAGAAATAATGATTTGTACACTTTATTATCACGTAAAGTATACAAAAGTTGCAAAATTTATAAAAATTTTGAAAATTTCAATAAGTTGGAACATAAAATTAAGTAGAGAAACTAAGACTGTCTTTACTTATAAAGTAAATTATTGCATTGGGTTGTATTAAAGGAAACATACGGAAAATATGTGAAAATAAACGAGCGATAATTGTACTATAAACTCACTTTAGGAAATTAGTATTAAAAGTTTTCGTTGTAAACTTAAATTGTTATATTTACGGTAAAATGTTAGGTTGCGATATTTATTTATTATTGTTCATTTTGGCAATTTGTACATATAGTAAAGTTATTGTTTTACGTATACCCTAAATGAATTACATTTTTGAGTCAAAAACCCTTGGAAAACATCTGATATACATAAAAGCCTAAAAAAGGGTATTATTATGGAAGGAAAAATTTATTTTCGACTCTTTTGTTCTATGATATTGCTGTAATAATTAATTGCGTTGTTACGTTAAGAAAAATGTAATGATAAAAATCTAATTATATGCAAGGGTTAAACGGTAATATAGAAGTTTTACTTTCATATTAGGTTCTCCTTTTTTGTTGGAACGTTAGAAGTTCATTTTATGTTAATCGTTTGATTACCTATGTCTTTTTAAGCTGTACTTTTTTTCCCCAATGTATTAAAAACGTACAGAAAATTAATACAGTATAAATAAACTTTATTAAATATTGTTTAAAATGTTCCTCCTTATCTCAAAATCATTGAATTAACCGTAAAATAATTAATTTAATAGGGCGATAAATTTGTCGTGCATATTTTAAACAAATAAAACTGAATATCCTCGTTTTTGATTGTTTCGTTTTGCTTAGATACTTTAGGTGAAAATACGGTAAAATACCTACATAAATTCCATTATCCGATGTCTTAATCTCAGGTATTATAAATTCAAATAATTATTAATTTATATTATAGATTTAATTTTTCGATCTAATCGAAATGTTTTGGCTTTAATAGTTTACTATATATAATATGATATAATACAAAATGAATTATAATATTTTTCATAAATAAATACTCACCTATTTTAAATATTCATAATAGATTACTCGTTTAATTTTCATATTTGCAAATTGTAACATAATATAATTAATTATCAATATTAAACAATTTCCTATTACTAACGAAAAAAAATTTTTACAACCGAAATTGATGACATTTATAGTAATTTTGGAATATTATTTTATTTATTTTTATTAAGTTTTACATTATATACAAAACAGAAATAACTTTGTTAATTTTTAGGTTAACAATTATAAAAGTATGTAATTTATGATAAAATACAATTTTATTATTTACTGTCTGTATTTAAAAACCTGAAAATTTTTATATTTTAACATAGCACTTTTAGTTTTCAACACACACCATTTGTTTTATTGCTTTTATATTATTTCATAATATATAGGTAGGTATATGATTTAGTTCAGGTGTGAATCTCAAAATAGAATGTTTAGAAGCTAAAGCATCCATCAACTCTTATATCATTTTTAATTTACGTTTTCTATACGTCTATATTATCATTCAATGAGCAATATTTTATGTTTTTATATCATTGTAATTGCGATTTATTATTGTAGTTTATGATATGAATAAAATTTTACGAACTGTGTCTTTATTCTAAATCGCAATATTGTTTTCATAGTAATTATTATTGTAATATTATGTATAATTTTAATAGGTATAATTTAGTTTTAATCGTAGTGCATTTCATTTATTTTCATGAATTATTTCGCTACTGTAAGGAGATTGAACAGAAATATGATGAAATATGGTTAATGCACTTGAGTTAGGGAGTGATCTAAAATTCTCAGATTCTTGAAATAAAGCTAACATAATATTATACGACATATATTCTAAACTCCATATTTACAATAATAAACAAAATATAAACGGGTCTGAAAAGGATAGAACTCAGTCGTTAGAAATGGAGGGATATGCAACAAGTGGCATTTGATTCCTTCTCGGTGCATCGAGTTTTACTTTTTGACACAATGAAGTCGTAGACGTTAGAACGCACGATCTTAATTTTGGATAATATTGGAGTTATATAATTAGGTAAAATATACTCTAATTGCTCGATATTGTTTCGTGAATGAAAGCAGAGTTATTCAGCGGATGTTGAATGCGCAAAGAAGCTGTCGATGAACCGTGATCCGCTGTTCTCTAGAAGAGAGTCGTACACGAAAATTCTGCGTTTTAACGTCCCCAAGATTTTAATGGCCTCAAGATATCGTCTGACTGAAAGTGTATATTGTATAAAGTATAATACTGTCTTAAACCGTATACCATTCAATCGGTATTCGAACGAGGCCTCTAGGGATCTCATAATAGTTCATGGCATGGGTCGACCTATGCCGGTCTGTTCCTAAAAACTTGGTGTACACGTTGCTTAGAAACTGTCGACGGAATCCAACAGGGCGAGATAATTGTGATTGAGATCACGTCACGTTTCATTAGCTTTTTTTTTAAAAAAAAAACACTTTTTGTACATACTTAATAACATATGTATAATACGTATTAGAATTATATTCCACTCAAATACCCGAAGTCTGAAAACTTTCTTAGAGACAGTCAGAGCTACACAAGACGCTATACAGGACGATGGTGGACGGCCAGTGACAACGTCATAGATATTTTAATTTTCAATCGCTTAGATAATATTCTCAAACTTAGCATATTAAACTAGTCAATTATAATATCTATTTGCCATATTTTGTATTCTAATACTGGCTTCCATCTTCAAGTAGTTATTTTATTTTATATGTGATCCCAGGTATTCGGAATGTGAGACTCTATTAAACTTATGAAAACTAAGTTTCATAGATCTTCTTGTTGACATATACTCCGTTTTCTCTTCATTAATCCTGAGTCCAACTTTTCCTGCCATCTTTTTAAATTTCTTCGTATGTTATTTCATTATTTTCAAATTGTTTTTCAATAGAGCAGTATCATCCGCACATTATACTAGTAAACCTATTGCAGTTTAGACCAAAGTGTACTCTTTCAGTCACGTTTAATTATCGAACTACTTTCTCCAAAATTTGATTAATTGAAACAGAAAAGAGGAGTCTCCCAATATTTGTCCCATCGTTATTCTAACAGTATTAGACGCTGTATTCACCATTTTGACTTTAATCATTGTGTTCTCGAGATACGTATAGTGTTTTTAATCAGGTTCACCAGCTTTCTTATAAATTGGTGGTTTTTTAATATACTTGATTAGGCACAGTCTATTGATAGAGTCGTAGGATTTTTTTTAAATCAACAAAAAGTATCTATATAAAACTTCTTGTCAAATTCCCATGACTTTTGGGAAATTTCTAAGCCATTTTACTATCCATAAATTAAAATATAGATTTAATAATAAGTTTGTTCCAGTTATTCTATCAGAAGTACCTAAATACAAGCTGTTTCCAATATTATTGTAATAAATAAAATTTTTAGAACATAAAATAGATGCCTCCTTTTGGTTCTTTTTTCATTATTAAGTAGTTATATATAGTGTGGTTTATCTGAATATTTATATTTTCCTTTAAAGTTTAAACGGATCGATGGAATTCTAGTACGATATAGTTCGAGTGTGTTTTAAAAGTATATTTTTTTATTAGGTTTCCATAAAATACATTTTGGGTTACGAGGTTTTTGGGTGTTTTTATAAATAACGGTTTCAGTGCTTTTGGATTATGGTTTTTAAATATATTATAACATTGGTGTTATGGGTGTTTTTTCGTCCAGAGTCTTTCATTCAAATGCATTTAATAATAAAAATCCCTTTTTATAGAATTTTATATTTTTAGTTTAAATTTATTAGAGTGTATATTTGATAAACAGATACAAAAAAAAAATAAAAATTTAAATTAAATTTCAGGAAGGAACTTTTTAAGTGAGTCCATTATTTGTAATATTTCTTTTTTTTGTATAAACCGTATTATAAAAACGCATTCGATATTTGTTCAAATTAGATATATTAGTAAATAGTCATCCAGAAATTAATTAAATGTAAACCTAAAATGTAAATTTCCGGCACAATTATTTAGGGTTTGCTTCATTTCATGGAAACGTCAAAGTGAATCTAACGGTATAAAATCAAAATAAATATATAAAGATCTAAAAATAAATCAATTTTCAATAATAATTTATATATATTATATAAATTTTATATTTATTTTATATTGAATATTTTATAATACACAATTATATTTACTATAACAATTTTCAAGATTTTATAACATTTTCAAGACGAGAGTTTAAAAAGCGATAGTTGTACATTTATATACCTATATATAGTTAATATAGAAATTAGGCAAGTATAGTATATAAATATAATATTGCAAATTCAATCATGAAAACGTTCTCTTGAAAAATTTCAAAATACCACGATAGAATTATTTCACGATGTTGTTATAACCAGTGTACTTTCAAAGAAATAATGTATACTTTGGAATTTTGACGATAATTATCAAAAATCAAAATAACATTTCTATTATGGACATTGGGTTATTATAATATTATCCTTGGTATATTCTTAATATATGTATGTTATTGTGTAAAAATATATATTTTTGGGGGAGAGTGCAAATGACTGTGGCCTTCCCCTTCAATTAATGTATTAATAATTACGAAAACTAGTCGGTTTTCTGTTCATCTGGTAAAGAGTATTATAACATTGAAATTCTAAAATGAGTATTTGTATTTATTTATTTATATTTATTATATATTTAAATATAATTTTGCATTTTATTTCATTATAAGAAAATGATTTTCGTTACAATATAGTCATTTTTTACATTGGCATTATCGGTGTTATTGTTATTATAGGTACATGGCCACTTTATATTTAATGTGATAAAAATAAAAATGATTTTGCATTTCATTTTACTTCTCTAAACTTCATTTCTTTATAATACCTGCCTATATAATATGTATATAATATAATTTAACGACACCTATATTATTATGTCGGCGTTAAATTTGTTTTTTTGTTTTTGTTGAATTTTAAATGATCGTAAAATGAATAAAACTCAAGGAATTATAGGTAGCTATAATTCACTAGTGGTAAATACTGTTGTGTACATAAGACATATATTATTTCGGATAGAGGATGTGTGGGAAAGAAGTCCTGAACACGGATCGAGGACAAAGTCGAAATGGCCGAATGTAGGAAATCGGTTAAACGACTCGGAAATTGGCGATTAAGTATATATTATGTTCAGTGTCCACCTTAGCTCAGTCTCATATATAAGCACTCATCTGGCAAATGGGCTGTACTTACATATTATAGTGTTCGATTCCTGGCCTGGAGATACATTTTTTAGCCTTTATTTCCAAACAGTCAACAAAACACAAACGATATTTGTAGTCCATTTTGATAATTTACCATATTACTCGTATATTAAATATGCAAAATTGAGGTAAAATAATTATTAATTCATTTTAATCGTATCGGCGGATAGTATGTATGTAGATAGTTTATATATAGGTTTTGAAGCTATAAGTACTGAATTTGTTCCTTATTAAATATGTATGGGAATAGCGCGTGCATTAATCAATATATCGAAACATTTTTTACTTATGAATTATTCTGTATGAACAAATATACATTGCGGCTCTACGAAAGATATAATATAATATTACTATTATACTAAATATTAAATTATATTATGTTTAATATTTCGAAGATTTGTTTTAAAATTATGGACGAGAAATTGGTATAAAAAAAAATTACACAATAAGAAGTAGTATCTTCTTGATTAAGGATATATATTATATAATATACAGGATACAAGACATTGATTACATTTTGATCCATACACCTATTCTTTTTTAAATTATAAAAGTATAAGTTATACGATTTTGACTATACATAGGTACGTACGTATAATATTACTTGTTGAAATACGCGTTTTATATTTTTAATAATTTGAAATTGTATTACATGGCTGTTATATACTTTTTCTTTCTTAATATTATATTTCTCGTGAAACCCATTACAGAAAATTACAACCATCATTTTCAATTCTTATAATATATGAGTGCTAGAAAAATGTTTTTCAAAACCTCGTTTGGTGGTTGATATTTTAACAAAAAAAAAAAAAAAAAGGAAAACAAATAGAGAAAAATTAAGTGTAGATATACTCATTTTATCCCTATAGGTTAATATAATATGTAGGTGCGTACCTATTTACTTATATATATTTTGAAATTATTGAAAATAACGGAAATATTAAACGATCAAAATAGAATATTGTATTCTTGTTTGAATATTCCTTAAGATATACAATAAAAATTTTTTTTATTTTCATATGATCAATGCTGTTTTTTATATGAAGCTATTATTATATTATACTACTATTATATATTAATATTATCAATTTTCTCGGGTAAAAAATAATAGGTATTAATTAATACAATTTCTACTTTTCAAGGTTTTAAACTTCTTTAAACGGCCGCATTTTAAGTTCAAAATTCAGATTCAGACAATTTTAATATAAAGGGTAGGTATATATTTTGATTAAATATTTTCAAGTACGTTTTAAATGTTCATTACTCTCTTGTACTATAAAAAAAATAGGCAATTAGTAAATCTGAATTTTGGAAAAATGTCGGTGGTAATATCTTTTACTAAGATTCAAGTAGGTATTTTTTCAAAATTTCGAAAAATATTAAAATATTTTTTTTTTATATTTTATGCATTAATATGTATAATACGTCATTTAAACCATATTATTTGGAGGAAAATGAATCTAATTATATAAATGTATCTTACTTATATCAACTGTAACTGATAGGCTGTGAATTTATAGCTTTTTGTTTTTTGTCTTTTGTTGTTAGACATACCTTTCCGAGTACAATGTTTGAACTTATAAGTATTAATTTTTTGCATTTATTGACATTTTATATCTTCAGGTCATTTTTATCCTTTTTTTTTTTTATTGTATTTCATACATTTTTTGTTTTTTTTCAATTTCTGCCTTTCAGAATATTTTACATTTTTAAACATTTTAAATGCAAAATATTTAATGATATTGTTTTATAATCTTCAATCACATACTTATATATAGGTACTACATTATATATATTATATATCTAATTAAAAAACGAATTATTTGTTGATATATTAATTTTTTTTTATTAATAAAATGTGACATTTTTAGAAATGTTAAAAAATGTCTGGAATTGAAGGGATTTTTAAATGATATTTTTAAAGTTTTTTTAGTATAAAAATTAGTATTAGTATAAAAAAAATATAGTCACATTTTGAAAAATTTGAAAAAATAGAACTTTGAACTTTAGTTAACAATATTAACCTCAAACATTTGTCTGCAAATCAGATTAGCAAAATTATTATAATTTGATTTTTATAGTTCATAAATATGTATATTGTTTATAAATTAAAAATATTTTAACTATAGTAACTATATCAACTTAAGAGTTGATAGTGTAATAATTATCCATCAATTAATTAGTACAACGTTCAAATGATATGTTATATATTTTTAAAATTGTTAGTCAAAAATAAATAAGTTAACAATATACTGAAAAAATCCTTGATTGTCCAAATCTGATACGGACAAGCCATATCAGATATAGTCAATCTGATACAGCCATATACGTATAGTGTACGGGTTTTATTACATAAAAGACAATATCCAGCGTTTTATATAGATGTAATTGGTATGTATATATTAAATTACACTCGTGTTTTAATAAAATTACATAATATGTACTCTGAATTTTTAGTTATTAGTATTCTTTTTTATCCAATTCGAAGATGATATTCTATCGGGAAAAATAATTAGTAATATTTAGATAGCTCTAAATATTTCAAAATTTGTGACTGTTATAAAAATTATAATACTTTATACATCAATACTATAATATACTTTTGAATATTTTCAAATGTAACCATAAATTAAAGATTTAAAGAATTAAATTATAGATTTGTGTCTTGCCAAGTCAATGAGATATAAATTAATATAATTATATAAATATATATATATAATAT